>JALIZH010015740.1:0-16088 GCA_030522465.1 Rhipicephalus appendiculatus
ACACTATGTCCGCACAACCTTACGCTGTATTGAAGTGGTGGTTCAGATTAGCAAGTCCGGTATTATTAACGAAATTCACGCTATACAAGTGTTAGGTTATCAGCCGTTTAAGCATGGCGAACTGCATATGACCGACGCGTGTGTTGTACCCGATAAATTCATTGTTTATTGCTGCACGACGAGACGGAGGCTGGGCGTGAATCTGACACTAAAGCTCAGCCAAGGTCAACGCCGGTGAAGGAGCTTCCCGCGAAACGTTCGCGAGGCATACTCGCGAAAACGAAGAGCGGCTCAGGGCGAGTCTTTTCTGCCTCCACCGCAGGAGGCGCTGACTGCATACAAGTTCACTTCGCGTTCACGTCCACAGCGCCGATGACGCCGAGCAGCGTCTGCGCGCTGTGCTGTGCTGCAGAGCGTTGGCTCCGTTGTCGCATACACTTCTCGTCATCCTTGCATAAACCAAGACTTGCGATTGCGAACAACTGGCACTGTACGTACTTTTCCAAATCAAGCGTAACCGAGTTATCGCCTCAGAAACTTTCTTTAACCGTGTGCGATCACGGCAAGTTTTTAAACACACTCATTGTGTAATGTACAACTTTTATTAAACAAACAACTAGAAAAATGCCAGTCCATCCGTCCCTCTAACACGAGCTCAGCCAAAATTCCCAACAAAAAAACCAAAAGCATATTGGGTTATTGACACACAACTGTTCGTTCATTGGTTCCGTATATATCGGTTGGAACAGTATTTTTTTCCCTTTGGTTCGATATTATCTTATGGAACTTTGTCGGTCTATTGGTTCTCTAGTTACCTATTGGTAATATATTGTTGTTGCATTTGCCTAATGGTAACGTATTAGTTTTGTATCTGCCTATTTGTCATCCATTAACCTATTCGATATAGTTTTGCATAAGTGTGTCATAGGTGTCCAACTTCACGATGAAGGCCCACAATATGGCAGCACTCCTACGCAGAGAATAAGGGTGGATGAATGAAGCATATGATCAGACATATTGTAATAATCAAACCTAGAAATTGTTCTTCTGGCCCTTCGTGAGGTCAGAAGAACTGCTTTGCCATGCAGCCACCCACCCGTTTTGTCTCACTATCATGCACGATAAACTGATTTCACTTTATTTTGTGTGTTGCCCACTGCGCAAGCGGCGATAACAGAGTGTAGCCGACAAGCGCGAAATCTTGATAGGCTCAACACTTGGTGCTGACATTGTACACGTGCTTTTAAGAAATAAGTAGCGAGGAGGCGATATCGCCTGTAAGAAGGGTAGCGAAGGCGAGGAGGAAGAAACCACTGCCTCGTCTTTGAAAGCGGGGTGGTGAGGGGCCCTTTAACCATACGAGTGCGCTGTACTACCCGCTGCGCAAACGAAATGTAACTAAAAGATGGCTTCGCAGAATATGAAGGTAGTGGGACATAAGTCCTCTTTAGGTCACGATGTAAACTGACACGAAAAACTGTCACGCCAGGGAAAATTTAGACTTTGAGGAAATGTACTGCCAAGCTGTAGTTTCGGCGGTAGAGGGTTGCGTCTTCTGTGGTGCCGTTCCAGACTCTCGGGAACGCAAGAAAGATGATGAAAGACGCCATGACGATGGCGCCCGAAAACAACGTCCTGGGCGTGGACGCAACCTGCAGTAAAACTCTGCACATCACCTGGACAACTACGACTATGGATTATGAATGTAATTTTAACACTCAATTCGTGCTCATTCGCAAAAATGGCTTGACAGTTATACAAGGAGCAAGAAAGATTTCCTCAGTCTAAGCACTAGTGGTGCGAAGATTGAAGAAACAGCGGAGATGCTGGCTTTCCTCTCCCCATCTCCTTCCTCCTCACCCTCTCTTTCCTTTTCCACGCTTTGCTGTACTATGCTATACTAGACTATGCTACACTTTACCAGCGAGTCAACCGTAGTACGCGCACTTGGACACTACTTCCATATCGCGCCACCACCCGTTCATCGCGAAAAGCTATCAGATATGTCACGGCGAACACTTATCGAGACCCTCCAGTGCTTCGGTCGCTCGCCATGTTGTGTTCCGACCGGCGGCCAACTGTGAAAATTTTGTGTTATACGAGTCGACAGCGTGGAAAATTTAACTTCATAATTAAATAAAAATTATAAAAAAAGACATTCCCCAGGTGAGGCTCGAACTCGCAACCCCGGCATAGCTCACGAAGCACTGTCGTATAAGTACCGTGCGCTAACCAATTGCGCCACTGGGGAACGCGGCTGCGCTGAGCTGCATCTGGCTGCACATTCACGCCGCGAATAGGCAGCTCTACGTGCGGGGTAGTTGCGTTCTTTAGGTCATTTTTTATAAAGTGCGGAACACTTTATGGGGCCGGGGCTGCAGTGGGCTGTCGTCATCGCTTGACGTAACGCGCCATGTGTAGCATATTGAGCGCGTGCTCGCGCCATGAAGAAATCTTCTTCCTCTTGTTCTTTGAGAACCTTGATGAAAAAAACTAGTGCGCTTGGCGTAACGCAGGCAAAACCACGTATAAAAATAGAAAAAAAGAGAAGTAGAAATACAGAGAAAGGAAAAAAAATAGGAAGAAAAAATAGAAAGAGCAAGAACGAGAAAGAAGTAGATAAAGAGAGAGGAAGAAGTAAATAGAAATAAAGTTATGAAAAACGACAGAAAAAAAAAACGCAAAAGGAGTAATGGAAAAAAAGAAAGGAAGAAATAGAGAGAAAGCCGAAGAAAAACAAAGGCTGCTCAGCTCCGCACTTCCTTCAGGCTTGGCGTCCCTGGTGCGAAGCTGCCTTAATTTTTTTTTTTAATTTGAGCCAGACCTATAGGTCGTATATGAATAAATACGACGTTTGTGCGCTGTCCGCGTGAAACATTCGCAATGTGGAAGCCGCGAATACTTAGGTAGAAACGAACATAATTACAGGTGGCGAGGTCTGAGCGAGTCACTTAACAAGTTAAATCTGTCTTGGTGAGTTTATTTATAGAGTCACCTGATAGTTACGAGACAATAAATAATTGCATTTCGTCCAACAACTCCCCTTTACGGACCGAAAGAACTCTGGTCGTTTCTTACTTAATATTATGAAAGTGGGATAAAGCGTTCCAAAATAAAAAATATGCTAGATTTCTGAATGATATAGGCTTGCTCTCGGTAATAGAATAATAGTAATAGCACAAGTCTTCGGACACTTAGACAAGCCCATTTCTTTGTATTTCCTATGGATGTGTACAATAAAATATTATTAAGTATTATTATTATTATTATTATTATTATTATTATTATTATTATTATTATTATTATTATTATTATTATTATTATTATTATTATTATATCACTATTTCTCTTAACCTGTCAACCCCAACTTTTGTTCACGTAAGTAAAACCTTGTGGAAGTGTATTAGAAGCGTAGTAGATTGTACACACTCATCCTATTTGTATTTGCAACATTTTTTTGAAAGCCCTCCGGCCCCCTCCAAGTATACCTACGCCAATGCGAACGGTTTAACCAGAAATTTTCATTAAAAAATGTGGGTGATTATAAATTTAAATTACCCCTCATTGTTTCCTTCTTTCATTCGCTGTTTATGCCTGACCAAAATTTTCTGGGTGATGTACATAGCACGTTGTCGCGACGTGATGCAACAAATGACGCAAAAATGATCCATCGCGTAATGGCCACTCATGCATCACGACGTAAAAAAATAAGAGAATAAACTGTTTTCAATACGGCATGCTGCTGCCCATGCGTTCTTGCACTAGTCAAAATATTTTCGGTGTGCCATAAAATCGCCAGCTTGTTGCGCAAAATCTAGTGGTGTTAAAATAAAGTGTTTAAGCGAAACAGCGCATCTCTATGCTTAACAATACCAAAACTTTTTTGCTATAGCCGAACAGTGCCCCATTCTGAACGTAATTCAAGATGGCATTCCGCGGATCGCAATCACAGCGGCTACATACAGCAGCTGGTGAGATGGATTCACATGGCTATAATAAAAATTTCCATTTGTAGTATCATAATGTCGAGCGGTTTGTGCAGGTGTACGACTCTGTGAACTCAGCCTTGCTGAGATAGAAGGAGAGAGAAAAAAAAAATAAAGAGCGCTGCGCGTGCGTGCTTCTTTGCCATTCGACTTTTATTTTGTGCTGTACAAGTCAATTCAAGATGAATCAAGACCAACCAGCCCGGCTGTCAGTTCAGTCTCCTTAGTCCAGAAAACCATAACTTTAACCATCTCCAATGATCGGGCAGATCAAGTTCATCAATTCAATCAAAACGTTTACTGGTTCCCGCCCGTATTTGCGTCATCGATGATGTATGTTTCAGGCCAGGCAGAGCAGAATAAAAGCATGTCAGAGTGCTCTAACATGATGGAGCCCCTGCTCAGCGGTAGCCTCCTCTGCAATGCCGGAATGCAAGGCACAAAAGCATCACATAGGAGGCCGGCATCGCGGAAAGCCTACAGGGCGGGGTCGTGATGCACGCAGGACAATATTCACAGCAGAAGCGTAGGACGATTTTCATTACTCAATTGCGTGATTGCTGTGTTAACGGAAAACTTGACCTTAGTTATTGGTATCCTAGTGTGCAGCCGGCAATGATTACCCTCAAAAGTGGGGGGAATGGGGGGGGCTAGCGCCTCTCTTGCCCCCCCCTTCCCCCGGTAGATACGCCTATGATTACATCGTTGCCTAGATCTTACTGAAACTAATACGTTCATATTTCTTACAGGCTTCCCACGTTCAAAGCATCATTCAAGATACCGAGTTCAAAACGCTTGAACCATCACGTAATGACCAGCTATGCACGACTATGTAGAAAATAACAGAAACTATTTTCAATAGGGCATAGTGTTGGCCCCTAAGTTCATCGGTATTCGTCAAAAATATGCGGTGTGCCATTAAATCGCCAGCTTTCTACGCGAACTCACAAAGATATGATATCTAGCCGCATTAAAACTACGTGTGCACACAAAGCAGAGCATTACTTTGTGGACCAATACCTTTTTTTTTTGAATAGCCGGACAGTGTCCCCTTCTGAAGGTAATTCAAAAAAGGATGCCCGCCGATGACGCGGGCAGCGGCTACTTATACCAGCTGGCGAGATGGATTCATATAAGTATAATAAATGTTTTCAATTGTAGTACAACGATGTTGAGCTGTTTGTGCGCGCATAAAACTCTTAGAACTTATCCTTGTTGATAGAGAGAGGGAGAAAGAGAAATAAACTACGCTGCGCGTGTGTGCTTCTTTGCCGCCCGATCGAGTTGCATTTTGCACTCTAAAAGTCAATTCAAAATTAATCAAGATCAACTAGCCCGGCTGTTAGTCCAGGAATCCATGGACATTAATCATTTCCCTGGTCCGGTAGATCAAGTGGCGCGTAAGCTCCAAAGCTGGGCTTCCCAATGTTCTAGAGTATGCTGTCTTACTCGTCGTGCAAGCCGCCGCGATCGCTGCGAGCTACAATACGATAAGCAAGGCTAAGTAGGTTGATCGGATACTAACGCAGAAACGTTTTTTGCTGCTTCCTGTTCAGCCAAACTGAAGCAGTCAGCCCTTCTACAGACTAATCGGCCCACAGCAGCTTGTCATAGCAGGGCTGATGCTATTCCTTTTCGATGAGAGAATATAAATGTCCTGAAACAGGACGAGGTTTAACTGGTACCTAAAACCTGTTCTGGTTCGCGCACGTATTTGCGTCGTCGATTTTTTAAATTGCGGTAGCCTGCTCTGCAACGCTTAATGGAAAGCGCGAAAGCATCACATAAGCGGCCTGCACCGCAGAGAGCCCATAGTGCGAGGTTGTGGGACACGGAGAAAGTTTACAGCAGAAGCGTAGGACAATTTCATTTCAGTGGTCGACTGTGACCAATGTCGAAAGTGGGGGGGGGTGGGGGGGGGTAGTGCACGCAGTTGCGTTACTGCAAACAGTTTGTATGAGAGCTTCAAGGTTATTGCTCACGGTTCAGAGCCATAAATGATAAACCCGCGGTGTCGTTAAACTGCTGAAAAGCGCGATCACAGGGCATATTCCGGAAGGCGTGAATGCCAAAGGCCCAGTAAGCTCATTCTGTCTTTGTGATACTGAATGCGATGCCGTGGAATCACTCGGTTGCGTTGTCGCTGATTTGTCCAGACGGCCCGGCGGGCGAGACATCGCGGTAGCGCTTTCTTTGCTTGAGGTCACCTCATTGCCGAAGGCTCCCGATAGCGGTTCGTGAATGTCGCCATTCTGGTCGGGAACACTAGCCTGGTTGGTTAACTCCTTCACCTTGAAACATTTGTGACTTATACCCGCTACGACAAATTCGACGATATCCGCGCTAGATCAGGTACTCATCAAAGTACTAAACAAATAAGAAAACAAAGAAATAACAAAAAGCACTGTAGCGACCCCAAAACGCGGGAGCGGCGCCGCCCCCCTCGTGCTCAACCGCATCTACAGGTTGCTTGTCCACCTCATTTTTCTTCTTTTTTTTCTTCTTCTCTTCAGTTTGATAAACTTGTTTTTATTCTGCTTCTTCCACATCATCATCAGCAGCAGTTTCAAGTTCACCATCTGCCTTTTCTTCTTTCAATATCTTCGTTTCCAACTTCTTCTTCAGCGTCGTCACCATCAATTTCTTCCTCTGTGCTTCGTTTTCATCAAATTCATCATCATCAGACTCATCATCATCACCAACTTCTTCTTCGTCGTCGTTACCATTCTGTACCAACAGGTATATAAGGACCAAAAAAGCCTACATCGCCAACCACCGAGGTGGCCGAGTGGCTTGGGCATTGCGCCACTCGACCCCATTTGGCGGGCTAAAACCCGGCCTCGGGGGCCGTATACATGTGGAGGATGTATACGAAAATGCCCGTTGTTACGCCCTGTAGTCCTCCATTGCAGGGCATTGTTAAGTTTGACTTGTTAAGTTTCTGTTTGAGGGGTTGGGAAATTTTTTTTCGCGGTCTTTTTTACCCTACATCCCACTACCCTTGTCTAGCTGAGCCAACTCTTCATGTGAATCAATTGTAATCGCTTCATACGTTTAACTCTGGCGTCGAACAATGAATAAAATGAAAAGGCAGTCAGGGAATAATGCTCGAAGGTTTAAATTCTTGAAGTTTTTTTGCTACGGAAGTCGGCAGCGGAGCGTAAAGGAAGAAGTGAACAGTGTGAAGCCAATTGTCTTAATTACAGCTATATATATATTTTTTGGTTGCTTCTCTATAGGTTTTTTTTTCCGCTTTTTCTTCTTTTTTTTTAAATCATGAGAATTTAGAATACTAATCTGTAATGCAATTCATTTTCAACCCTTTCCTCCAGTAATGTGAATTAGTTTCTTATGCAAGACACCGTCCGATTTCATGGCCTATCCCCCGAGGTGGGTTGCGCCAAAACAATAAGGATCAACCAACCAACCAACCGAACAGCAACGGAATCACCGCGCACATTAGTACCTCAAGAGAACCGTCTGGCAGAAGGAGGATACCTTCGTGGCGTTGTAGGGCGTGGTCGTGAACGCGAGGGGTTGCTGAAGTCGTACGAAACTCGACGGGAAGCTTCGGTTGCTGAAAACCGTCACAGATGCTGGAAGTGGAACGACGACTGGGGCGGTTCTCAATCGGCTAGGAACAGGACAATCGTGGACCTAGAGAACAAAATCGATCGAGACGTCGGACGTTGCGCGGTACGTTTTTGTTACTCCAAGCGCGCACCACGCATCACCCTTGTTCAAACTGAAAGGACTATAAATTTATATAGCTTCGAGAGGACGCGTGCCACTAGCGTGCTATGGAGATGCATCGCCTGCAGTGACCACACTATGTCCGCACAACCTAACGCTTTATTGAAGTGGAAGTTACCATTAGTAAGTCCGGTATTAGCGAAAGACACGCTATACAAGTGTTAGATTATCGGCCGTTTAAGTTTGGTGAACTGCGTATGACCATCGCGTGTGTGACGTCCAATAAATTCAATGTTTACTCCTGCATGACGAGACGGAGGCTGCGCGCATGGAAACATAACAGTTGCTTTTAAAGGCGCTGGATGTAAGAACTTATTTAATAAGGCATATGGAAGTGGTTAGCGCGTAGACTACATGCGCTAACCACTTTGATATGGGTCATCGCGGCTTGCTACCTTCAGAAAAGGTAGCAAGCCGCGATCTTCTGGCTTAAGGCTTTTCTGGTCTATGCACTACCGGTGTATTCTAGAGAATCCGAGAAATGAATCAAGTCGGTCCCTTATGGAAAAGTTCTAGTTCAATGCAGTCTGTAATGCCATGCGCTATATTCGCTGTACTGACATGACTGCCGGGTCTGTTCCTTTTGGGCTTCGATTAGATTAGGAAACGCACTGTCAGAACGAGCTCCTATATTTCTTCACGTCCTAATTTCGCTTTTCTCTGATACCTTTTTTCGTCACAGACGCACTACACTGCGCGGCACAAGCTATGTATGCGAACTTTTGGTGCTCTTTTCGCCGCATTCATGCTGACTTATTGAACTTATTGGCCGTTGTTATATAAATGTACAATAGTTTGAAATAATCAATCTAATAAAACTGGTGCCTTCATGTACTATATTTGAGCGAAGATTTATTACATGTATGCACGTCACAAGCAGCCGGAGCACTTCAAGGTATTTATCTGTATTTCTATGTATAAATCGAATAGCCCTGAGTCTGTGCTTTAAATGAGACATTAAGCTGAAGCCAGTCTGCGTCAAGAGTGACAACACACGACATTATACTCAGCGTACTTATTGAAGCCGGAGATGCGGATCACACGACGATCCAACTTCACTGGTGGTTGTATCAATGATCCCATGAATATGCGCTTAAAAGTCGCATTTGCTTTCTCTGGATCAGTGCAGGTAAAAATTCCTAGTTTCCATGAAATAAACATACGCAATTCGGGCGATACTTTCCAGAATTCGAAGCCTATTATTTATGGCTCATGGTCAGCTTCATATTGGAAGCTCGTGTGTATTGGAAGCTCTCTCTCTCTCTCACACACACACACACACACACACACACACACACACACACACACACACACACACACACACACACACACACACACACACACACACACACACACACACACACACACACACACACACACACACACACACACACACACACACACACACACACACACACACACACGCACGCACGCACGCACGCACGCACGCACGCACGCACGCGCGCGCGCGCGCGCACACACACACACACACACGCGCGCGCGCGCGCACACACACACACACACACACACACACACACACACACACACACACACACACACACACACACACACACACACACACACACACACACACACACACACACACACACACACACACACACACACACACACACACACACACACGCACGCACGCACTTAGACTCACGGCCCGATCTGTGTCAGTCCGAGCAAGTCGACTCATGAGTGAGTTTGCCGACCTATGCCCTCCAGTGCTTCGGTCGCTCGCCGTGTTGTGTTCCGACCGGCGGGCCAACTGTGAAAATTTTATGTTACGAGTCGACAGCGTAGAGAGTATAACTTCTTAATTAAATAAAAATTATAAAAAAATATACGTTCCCCAGGTGAGGCTCGAACTCACAACCCCGGCATTGCTCACGCAGCACTGCCGTATAAGTACCGTTCGCTAACCAATTGGGCCACTGGGGAAGACGGTTGCGCTGAGCTGCATCTGGCTGCACATTCACGCCGCGAATAGGCAGCTCTACGTGCGGGGTATTTGCGTTCTTTAGGTAATATTTTATAAAGTGCGGAGCACTTTATCGGAACGGGCTGCCATGTGCTGTCGTCGTCGCACGTCGTAACGGCTCCATGTGTAGCATACTGAGCGCGCGCTCGCGCCATGGAGAAGTCTTCTTCCTCTTGTTCATCGAGCACCTTGATGATGATCGCTTATCATCATCAGCAAAAAAGAACAACTAGTGCGCCTGGCGTAACGCAGGCAAAACCACGTATAAAAATAGAAAAAAAAAAGAGGAAGCGCGAAATAGAAAGCCAATCCCCTCCATTGGATATGAGCCATGTCTGGAGGAAACGACAACAGCAAGGGAAAGGTAGGAAGAAAAATAGAAAGAACGAGAAAGAGAAAGAAATAGATAAAGAGATAGGTATAAATGAATAGCAATAAAGATAGTAAAATAGGCAGAAAAAACGGACAAGGAGAAAAATAAAGAGAGGAAAAAGAAAGAGAGAACCGAAGAGAAACAAAGAAGGCTGCGCAGCTCCGGACTTCCTTCAGGCTTGGCTCTTTCCTGTCCTCCTCTTTTTTCGTCCACATGGGTTGCGTACTTCACCTTTCTTCTTCTTGAACCAAGTTAGCCCAAGAACACGTTCTGTTAGGCTTGGCACCACTATAGTGCGAAGCTGCCTTAATTCTTTTAAATATTAGCCGGACCTATGGGTCGTTTATGAATAAATACCACGCTTGTGCGCTGTCCGCTTGAAACATTCGCGTTGGGGCAAGGCCAACGTGTTTGAAGTTTTGGCTTTCCGCAAGGTATCGACGGCGCCATAAATCGTAATTTCTGTAAACTGGGACAGCACCCACTACGCGTTATTCGTCTTTCTGCGGATAAGCGAGGGACCCGCTACACGTCTTTAAAGGGGCCCTGCAACGCTTTTTCCAAGTAGCCATGGAATGGATTCACCAAAGGAGCTTATTGCCTCACGAATTGACCGCAACAAAAATTTTTTTTACGTGCACCTCTTTTTGTTTGTTTGTTTGTTGCCTCTATCCTGTGGCACATACCCACTCTGGGGGATTGGCCAAGAAAATGTATTGTATGCTATCGGTGATTACTATCATATTGCTTGCCAACATATAATTAGAAATTGAAAACAGAAAAATAATGTTAATAATAATCATACAAGAAAAATAAACGTTAAAAAAATTAACAGCAACAAACATAACAAAGAGGGAGATTAAAAAAAAAAAAAGGAATAGCTGTCGATATAACAATAAAGTACTGAAATTTTGCGGAGACCAGACAGCTGTGTTTGCCTTACCCACTCAAAATGGAGCGTGTATTTTACATTTCAATTCATTATAAAGTTTCTTTGCGAGTATTTTTTGAAGGAGACATTATATTGGAATACGTTTAGTGGCTTGAATATAATTACAAACCGCATCGAATACGTCTCGATGGCAATGTCCCAAAACGGAGGCACCGAAGTTTAGAAGGTTTTCTGTGGTTAATCTTAAACCTACCTTCGAAAACGGTACACCAAGAAGTCTTTTTTCTAATTCGTGAGTAGTTGCGACATGCTATAAAATAATGATCTATAGTTTCCGTTTCATTACAGAATGGACAGAGGGGCGATATCGTCAGACCAGCTCTGTGCAAATATAGGTTTAACGGGGGGGACTCGGCATCGAAATTTGGTGATAAGAACTTCCCACTGTCTAGATTGACTCCACTGAGGTTTCCATGGAAATTTGAGGTGCTGATATTCTGTCCATTTTGTTATAGTTTCCATCATATCTGTATGAATTGCTAATTTTCTGTACCTGATTGCTGCTATATATTCTACTACTGGAAGTACCGATATTACTGGGCCATCCAGCGATGCTCGCGCTAATGAATCGGCCATTTCATTTAACTGTAACCCGCAGTGGCCTGGGACCCACAATAATTTCAGGGACTTCAATTGTGGTGGAACTAATGTGCGGAAAGTCATTAGGGCTCGCGATTGTTCTGAAGCTGTCAGGGCTGTACATACCGATAATGAATCTGTGATGACTATTGCACTGCTTTCGTTAGAAGGTAATTTTCGAAGCGCCAAAATTATAGCCATGAGCTCTGCTTCAAAAACAGGGGTAAAATCTGGTAGTCTCACTGCAAACGACCAACCAAGGAAGTTGGAGGCAATTCCTACGCCTGCCTTTTTAGATGTGAAGCATCTTATGGCGAAGCTTAATCCGGTGGTGGTGGTGGTGGTGGTGGTGGTGGTGTGCCGGCGTGACCACCCCTTACTGCGCATGCGCAAACCTTTCAAAAAAAAAAAAAAAAAAAAACCTCCTCTCCCCCTCTCTCTCCTCTAGGCATCCCTCCCCGCGGCAACCACACCCTCACTGCGCATGCGCCTCCCCTCCTCTCTCCCCCTCCTACGCTCCCCCCCTCTCTCCTCTAGGCATCCCTCCCCGCGCTCCCACTGCGCATGCGCGTCCCCCCCTCTCTCTCCTCTAATACGCTCCCCCTCTCTCCTCTAGGCATCCCTGCCCACAGCGTCCACACCCCACTGCGCAGCGTTAGCGCCCGCTGCTTCACATCTACACATGGTTCCCTTTAGCGGGAGATGGTGTAATTTTCATTATTCACGGAAGCATCTGTGGCTATTATGTTATTTGTTTCAGCATGGGTCAGGTAATCTTGTAATCTGTTATTTAAATATCTGAGGGATTGGAACTTAGATTTTGGTGGGAAGATTTCGTCGTATATTTCTTGTTCTTCTTCTTCTTTTTCTTCTTCTTCTTTTTCTCTTCAGTTTGATAAACTTGTTGTTTATTCTGCTGCTTCCTCATCATCATCAGCAGCAGTGTCACGTTCATCATCTGCCTTTTTTTTCTACAACGTATTCGTTTCCAACTTCTTCTTCTTCAGCGTCGTCACCATCAATTTCTTCATGTGTGCTTCGTTTTCATCAAATTCATCATCATCAACTTCATCATCATCACCAACTTCTTCTTCATCGTCGTTACCCTTCTGTACCAACAGGTATATAAAGACCAAAAAAGCCTACCTCACCAACCACCGAGGTGGCCGAGTGGCTTGGGCATTGCGCCACTCGACCCCAATTGGCGGGCTAAAACCCGGCCTCGGGGGCCGTATACATGTGGAGGATGTATACGAAAATGCCCGTTGTTACGCCCTGTAGTCCTCCATTGCAGGGCATTGTTAAGTTTGACTTGTTAAGTTTCTGTTTGAGGGGTTGGGAAATTTTTTTTTTCGCGGTCTTTTTACCCTACATCCCACTACCCTTGTCTAGCTGAGCCAACTCTTCATGTGAATCAAGGGTAATCGCTTCATACGTGGAACTCTGGCTTCGAAGAATGAATAAAATGAAAAGGCAGTGAGGGAATAATGCTCGAAGGTTTAAATTCTTGAAGTTTTGTGCCACGGAAGTCGGCAGCGGAACGTAAAGGAAGAAGTGAACAGTGTGAAGCCCGAACAGCAACGGAATCACCGCGCACATTAGAACCTCAAGAGAACCGTCTGGCCGAACGAGGAGACCTTCGCGACGTTGTTAGGCGTCGTCGTGAACTCTAGCGGTCGCTTAAGTCGTACGAAACTCGACGTAAAGCGTCGGTTGCTGAAGACCGTCACAGATGCTGGAAGTGGAACGACGACTGGGGCGGTTCTCAATCGGCTGTGAGGAACAGGACAATCGTGGAACTCGAGAACAAAATGGATCGAGACGTCGGACGTTGCTCGGTACGTTTTTGTTACTCCAAGCGCGCACTACGTATCATCCTTGTCCAAACTGAAAGGACTATCAAATGATATAGCTTGGAGAAGATGCGAGCCACTAGCACACTGGGGACATGCATCGCCTGCAGTGACCACACTATGTCCGCTCAACCTTACGCTGTATTGACGTGGTGGTTCAGATTAGTAGGACCAGTATTATTAACGAAATGCACGCTTACAAGTGTTAGGTTATCAGCCGTTTAAGCATGGCGAACTGCATATTACCGACGCGTTTGTGGCGTCCAATAAATTCAACGTTTACTCCTGCACGACGAGACGGAGGTTGAGCGTGAATATGACACTAAAGCTCAGCCAAGGTCAACGCCGGCGGAGGAGCTTCAGCGAAACGCTAGCGAGGCATACTCGCGAAAACGAAGAGCGGCTCAGGGCGAGTCTTTCCTGCCTCCACCGCTGGAAGCGCGGACTGCATCCAAGTTCAGTTCGCGTTCACGTCCACAGCGCCGATGACGCCGAGCAGCGTCTGTGCGCTGTGTTGTGCTGCAAAGCGTTAGCTCCGTTGTCGCGTACAGTTCTCGTCATCCTTGCATAAGCCAAGACATGCGATTGTCAACGACTCTCATCGTACGTACTTTCCCAAAACAAGCGAAACCGAGCTATCGCTTCACAAACTTTCTTTAACCGCGTTCGATCACGGCAAGTTTTCAAACGTATGGAGTGTGTAAGGTACAACTTTTATTAAACCAACGACCAGAAAAGTACCAGTCCAACCGGCCCTCTATCACGAACTCAGTCAACCCCCCCCCAAAAAAAAAAACGGAAGACAACCAACCAACCAACCAACCAACCAACCGACCGACCGACCGACCGACCGACCGACCGACCGACCGACCGACCGACCGACCGACCGACCGACCGACCGACCGACCGACCGACCGACCGACCGACCGACCGACCGACCGACCGAACGAACGAACGAACGAACGAACGAACGAACGAACGAACGAACGAACGAACGAACGAACGAACGAACGAACGAACGAACGAACGAACAAACGAACAAACGAACAAACGAACAAACAAACAAACAAACAAACAAACAAACAAACAAACAAACAAACAAAGAAACAAACAAACAGACAAACAAACAAACAAACAAACAAAAAAGCATATCGGGTTATTGACACGCAATATCGCAGTAATATTGCGTCGGACACGCGCACATTGTCATCGGGCGTCAGAATATGTGATTATCATAACGACGCCGTGGTTTAAAGCCGGCCACCAATTACAAAATGCACACAAGTTGCGGCGCATATTCCCTTAAGACCACGTAGTGGGTGCATAGCAAATTCGACAACATTTCACGCGCATAATTGCTCGTGGTTTAAAGCGTGCTACCCATTACATAGCATGCACTAAGTGGTTGAAGTACGCACTAAGGACAGGATATCGCTATCGCGTTCAACTCTTAAAGGAGAAGCTTAAGGGTCCCCCAATTATTATTATTATTATTATTATTATTATTATTATTATTATTATTATTATTATTATTATTATTATTATTATTATTATTATTATTATTATTATTATGTTACTCTTTCTGTTAACTTGTCAACCACAACTATTGTGTAAAAAAAAAGGTAAGAATTAGTGAAAGTCTACCAGAAACGTAGTAGATTGTTTATACTCATCCTATTTGTATTTGCAACGTTGTTCGAAAGCCCGCCGGCCCCTCCAAGTAACCACGCCAACGCGAACGGTTTCACCACAAGCTTTCTTTGAAAAAAATGCAGGCGAGTATAAATTTAAATGACCTCACATTGTTTCGTTCTGTTATTCGCTGTTTATGACTGACTGAAATTTGCTGGGTCATACACACAGCACCTTTTCGCGAGACGAGAAGGTGCTGTGGACCATTCACACATGACGACGTAAAAAATAAAAGAATAAATAATTTTCAATGCGCTATACTGCTGCCAATTTGTTCTTGCATTCGTTAAAAATTTTTCGTGTGTCACAAAATCACCTGCTTGTTACGCGAAATCTCGCGGTGTTAAAATGACTTGTATGTACACGCGAAAAAAGCGCTTCACAATGCTGAACAATACCAATTTCTTTTTTTGCTATAGCCGTGTGATGCCTCATTCTGAACGTAATTCATGAAGGCAACCCGCGGATCACATTCGCAGTGGCTACATGTAGCAGCTGGCGAGATAGGTTCACATGACTATAATAAAGATTTTCAATTGTATAATGATGTGTACAACTCTGTGAACTCAGCGTTGCTGAGATATAATAGGAGATATAGAAATAAACAGCGCTGCGCGTGCGTGCTTCTTTGCCGTTCGACTTGTATTTTGTGCTCTACAAATCAATTCAGCATGAATCAAGACCAACAAGCCCGGCTGTCAGTTCAGTCTCCTTAGTCCAGAAAACCATGACCTTCATCATATCCAGTGATAGGGCAGATCAAGTTCATCAACTCAATAAAAACGTTTACTGGTTCCCGCCCGTATTTGCGTCATCGATGATGCATGTTTGAGGCCAGGCAGAGCAGAATGAAAGCATGTCAGAGTGCTCTAACATGATGGAGCCCCTGCTCAGCGGTAGCCCTCCTCTGCAA
>JALIZH010015741.1:0-18456 GCA_030522465.1 Rhipicephalus appendiculatus
CTATAAGTTTGCCACTAATATCGCCGACTATACCACCCTTATTGCCTATCGTCATTGCAGCCGTAATTATTTTCGTCATTGCAGCGGGCTCATTCTTTCGCTTATGTCCTCGTAGCCGCGTGACGTTATGACAGCGAGGGGCAATATCGTCGAGAGGGGCAGAAGCTCGAATTCCTTCCGAACGTATATGCGCGACCTCGTAGTCTCGTTTCCGACGTCGAACGCAATTTTCTCTGCCGACCCATCTTCATAGCGCAGAAAGCGGCCGAAAGAAAACAAAAAAGACAAAAACAAAACAAGAAAGACGAAAGAGAAAGAAATGAGGCATATACGAGAAGCGAGAGAAGGCGTGCGAGACGACATCCCAGCTGCATTGCGAAAGACGGCCGGTCGAAAGCGAACACCGGTTGATAAACCCCGCACGCGTCGCTCGCCCTCCCTCCCTCCCTCCGTGTCGCATGCAGTCTCCTGGAAGCGTCGGCGGCTGACCGAGAGACGCACGGCCGAGCGGAAGAGATATCGTGTGGCATCAATATCGCCTATCCTGCGGGCACCGAAGCGTGGCTGCTGTGGATCGGCACCTGCCGCTGTCGGGTAGTTTCCGATTACCTTCACCTTGTGTACCCCCCCCTCCCACACACGCACACACACCTCGATCGAGTTGCTTTAGTTTTGCCCATTGTCTTTCTCTTGGCCCGTACCAGTCATGGTTCACGCGGTTGCTCTGTGTGTGTGTGCGTGCGTGTGTGTGTGTGTGTGTGTGTGTGTGTGTGTGTGTGTGTGTGTGTGTGTGTGTGTGCGCGCGCGCGTGGAATACAGCGTATGGCAGTACGCGGGACGTATTGGTTTCAACAGCGGCGGCGGTGTCCACTACGGCAGAAAACGAAATAACTCAGTCGTGCCGTCGTTTTCCTTATATGCAGCTGTGTCCGTACACAACTTCTGTTAGTCAATCAATCACTGCAGAATGGAATATTCACAGCAGAAACGCAGTGAATGGCCGTGTGCACTGTTCACTGCGTTCGTTGGTAAAAGTCGTTCCTCTCGAAAAGGCGACAATGACCGCGCCTGTATTTTCAGCTTTACAGAGTGATGGAGTCTCGCTCAAGTGCCAGCTATATAGTTCTTTCAGCTGTGTAGAGATCCTCAACTCGATAAAAAGGCGGCGTGCCGGCGGCGGCGGCCGGACGTTGCGAATGCTGGCGGTCCATCTCTTGTAACGCTCTACGCGTGTCCAAAAGGCTTTCTTTCCCATTCCGCCAGCGAACACGACGAGGAAAAGCACCAGCAGCAGCTAGAAGAAGGTGCCCGCTTGTTGCAGCCAGCGCAGTGATCGGAATGCGCGGCGGTTCGCTTCAAACGGCGTCTCCGGTTCTTCTCTCCTTCCTCGTGCGGGCGACAGCGCCTTGCAGGCCGCCATTCAGAACTTGATAGCCGGAGAAAGGATGCATCGTCCGCGTAGAGAAAGCGGATGCCGAGGGCCTTGAGTCCCGTTCTAAAGGGAGTCCGTCGGCACGTAATACACGTGTAGGGTGGTTTAGTTTGCCACCGCGATCACGGTACAGTTGCGTGCAACAGTCGGGAAGTTTAGGTATACAGAGCAGCCGCTTTAGCACCCTGTGTGCAGCGGGACTCCTTAGTGCATCGTAGCTCAGTGTTTTTGGTAGTCTGCGCGACTGTAAAGCTTAATTTCTCTTGCCTTAGGATATCGCAAGGTTCTGGGTTGGATCCCTTGCCCCAATCTGATGGAGGCTGTATGCGAAAACACCCCTTATCACGGGTTTTCGGGCGCACGTGAGAGAACTCAAGTTATCACGCCGCCCCCTTCACCACCAGTGCATATTTAATATAGATAATGCACTTGGTCACGTGGTAAACTTGACCTTGTTACTTCGATACTGATAAATATAACGTGGTGTTCGAGATTATTACGTAGACCCATCCACCACGCCGTTTTTCTTGCCTGATACAATTGACCTGATTACTGTGATAACGATAACGGTATCTACCATGGTCATTTTATATTTACATTTAAATATGTGTTTGTTTTAAGTGGTGGTGACAAGGTAATTATCATGGCAGTGACGCAAATCAGAGCAGTTGACCTAAAAGTGGAGAGTGTCGATATTACATAACTGCATACTAAGACCAGGGCAGCTATTCCGTGCCAATCGTCGCCACCATTTACGCGTCGTCATATGCCGCCACTGCAGTTAAGTCTCCGCGGTCTCCGAGTACGCTTCCATGCGATTTCAGGAATCTCGCTTGATGCAGCGAACGTTGTAGGGTGTCCACTGTCCACAGGGTAGCTGCGACCTCAACGAGTTCTCAGTTTAATGTGGCAAAGCAGGAAAGACGGTGAAGTGTGGGGAGCTGTGGAATGGTTGATGCTCGCTCAACCTTGCGCTCGAGTCTCGTCAGCCTACCGGACGAAGAAGCGCTGCGGAGAGGCGCTCCTTCTTCCGCAGTGCAGCGATGAAACACTGTTCTACTGAGCGGCCTCCAACGAAGGAAGCGGACGCATCAAGGACGAAAAAAGAAACAAGAACAGGATTCTTCCTCACTAGATTCCGCACTCGCTGGCGAGCCGCCCGGCGGCTCGCACAAAAGCGAAAGTTCCTTCTTTTCTGGGCGAGTGCCGCCGCGATGAGGCGATGAAGACGCAGCTGCCGCCACAAAAGGGAAGAAGAAGAGCGCGAATACAGAGATGCCGGAACGAAAGCGAAAGAACTCTGAGAGGTAGAAGAAGAAGGGGAATATCTGATGGAAACGGCCCGTGGAGAGATTGCGTCGACCTTGAGGGGAGGTCGGGCGCTTCTTTACTGGCCGCTACCGGCACCGCGTGTCTCGGCGGCAGCTGCCAGATCTTCCCGGCTACCTCTTCTTCTTCTTTGCGACTCTACGTTACCGCACTCGATCGTTACCCCCTCGCCCTCTCTCTCTCTCTCTCTCGAGCACAGCCAAGCACGACGCGTCCTCTTGAAATAAAATGGCGACGACGGTCGTTGGGGGCCAATTCTGGGGGACGACGACGCGGTGTCACTCGACGCATTTGCGCTTTCTTCCTCCGTCACTTTCGACACCTGGTCTTCTCCTCGCCCGCCGAGAAGAGCATTAAAGTGTCGTTTGAAAGAAGTGGAACGCTTTCTTCGGAGCTGCCGGGGCGTCCCATCAAAAGCGCTCCCTCCCCGCTCACAGTTCGCCTCTCTCGTGTTGATGAAATATGAGCACTCTGCCGCCTCGGCTGCTCTTCCGCTGTGTGTGTCTGCTTTGATGGGGGGTGCACCATATTCCGGAGTCAGGGGGGAATACGTCGCTTTCGCCCCCCCCTGCCGGTGTCACACCTTTTCTGCGTGTTCCATGCCCCCCTTCTGTAGTCTAGCTCGGAGCATTAACCTCCATAGGATCATGCACTTTCACTTTAGAAGAGGGGCAGTCGTGCAGTAGACGACGTTTGTTTCTGTCGCAGACGCCTGCAAGTTAGCAGCGCGGGCGGGGCTACTGGTGCGAGAATGGCTGTGTCGTTCCCAAACTGGGACTGGAGGGAGTGTGCACCGTGCAGCGAGCTGCTGCTTTTATAGCTGCCTGTGTATAACTGCCTCCGCATATTCCGTCATTCTGGGAGATGAAAAAGACACAGCGTGGCCATTGTCGCAAAGCGCGGAAGCGCTTCAGACGGATGGGCCTTTCGGGATTTCAGGTCGTTGCTCTCTCGGTGGGCTTGCTCTTTATTTTGCTCGGCATGCTTGTAAACTTTTTTGTCTTTTGATAGCACTTGTTTTTGAGCAGCCATGTGGGATGGTAGGCCGAAGATATCAACAGTCGGATACAACGACGATATCAGTAGTCGATGACCCACCCAGA
Organism: Rhipicephalus appendiculatus; assembly: GCA_030522465.1. Classification (NCBI taxonomy): domain Eukaryota; kingdom Metazoa; phylum Arthropoda; class Arachnida; order Ixodida; family Ixodidae; genus Rhipicephalus; species Rhipicephalus appendiculatus. Next base: position 3,865 of record JALIZH010015741.1, read on the forward strand.
CGACCGAAGTGCGACAGCCGATCGCCTCCTCTCACGCACTCGGCAATGCTCTCGGAAGGAGGAGTCACCTGGCCGTCCGGCTCATGACGTCAGTCTGGAGCGCGCTTCTATTTGGTGCACACTTGTGTTCATCCGCCTTTGAGGAGGAAATGACGTGGACTTTTAAAGTTGTATCCAATTATAGAGTATGCGAGGAGCACGCGTAAACTTTTGTAGCACTCGAAGCATGATTAGAAAACACAGACGGTTTATTATTACGTCTACGCCAATCGTCGTACTACTTCTTCCTTCTTTTTAGCTACCGCTCCACTACCAGTTCATGACGCGCCACACCAAGTCTGCCACAGCTTATTTCATTTGGTGTACGCGTTGGAGCCACAGTATTAGCGCAAGAAAATACCTGCGCGGCCTGGAACGTCAGAGGCTTCCATAGGAAGCTATTTGGCGTGATGTTGCACGTTGTTCGTTCGTTTTCGCGTGCCCTGTTCTGTTTTCGTTGTACACGAATTCGCCGATCTTATATACCACCGTAAGATGTTCTTTCATCTGCTAGGATGACCTGATTCATAACACGCTAAATCTTGTATCAGCTCTCCTATGACCGGTGGCCGTTCAATCTGCCGCGTTCTATTAGAAAAAGCGAATCCCGTTTACGACTGCGAATAAAGTTATTAGAAATTAGATGTGATTAGAGGTAACAGTTAAGTTGAAGGGGAATGCCCAGATGCTTTCTCAGCCGCTCTGCTAGTTGGGGCCTTATCCCAAGGACTTAGCGGTAGCCGCGTGTACGGTTATCGTGGTCACGTCGTGGCGATGTTCTTGGATCGGACACTGGCGGCGATAGCCATCGCTCCGTGCCACATGCACCCGCCTCCTCCATCGCTCCTTTGTCGCGCCGGGCGGGGGTCCGGCCACGCGGTAGTGCGGAAGCACACGCCCTGTCTGTCCGCGTTTCGTGCCGCGTTTGTTCGCCGGTCGGACGGCGTTATAATGTCGTGTAACAGCTCGGGGAGACCTACGAGTAATAGTAATCGCCGCGGGTGCAGTAACAATGGGGCGGGCGCTCTGGTAATACGCTCGCATACCCATTGTCCGCGCCCGCTCGCTGTGTTGTCGAGTCTCGCCTCGCGAGAGAGACTGGTTGAACCACCAGCCGGCGTGCTCTCGCGGCGCTTCGCTTTTCTTCTCCCTGCGCTCTCCAAGGTCGCGCTACGAAAGAGAGCGACGGCGCTCGCGATTATTATGCGCGCTTTCGAGGAGAGCCGATGCACGGACGATGCCGCGGCGCGAGCCTCGCTTGGACGTCGTCTCCGGTGGCGTGACCAGAAGAATGCCCTGGGTGTCTGCGGCGAGCGATTGCTGGCGGGAAAGTAAAAAAGTAGAAAAAAAAACGAGATTATTCGAAGGCCGGCGGCGCACCGCTTGCCTTGCTTGCCTGTCTCGTTTTCGAATCGCTGCGGATGGTTTGCGGTGGGATGAGAGTATCGGGAAGAGAAAAAAAATGCAGTGAGTCTGGTTGCTTGCACGCTTCTGAATGCGGCAGAACCGCATCCGCGGTCCGTAGCCAGCGTTTTCGCGTGGAGACACTGCATTAACGAAAATAATAAAGAGAAGGCATTTGTAGGCGGTGCACGCGAAAAACGATATGGTCACAGAAAACGAAACGGCATACAACTGTAGATGGCAATACGTGCATGTATCTCCCTTCGTAGTAAACTTACTCGGGCTTATCTCGGGATACTTATCCTCAAAATGATTTGTGGTGAACGAAGCCGCATGTCCGTGCTTGCTATGAAGACACCGTTCAGGTATCTCGAATCACCAACTGTAGCAGCCTCGTAGTGCTTGGCAGAGTCCCAGGTGTTGTCCAGCGTCCATTAATTCCTAGCCTTGCTTGCATCTCGACAAAGCTTCGCTCGGTGATTCTGTCCGCATTCACCAATCCTGGCCTCAGCCCGCTGCTTGTTCTTTCCCACAAAGCAAAACCTCACAGATAGTCACGGAACCACGCGGTTGATCATCATCGTCATCATCATCATCGTAAACTTCTTCGTCGTAAAATTTATGTCCACCGCAGGACTGCGACATTCTCCACCGATCTCCCATTGCCCCGGTCTTGGCAATAATAATAATAATAATAATAATAATAATAATAATAATAATAATAATAATAATAATGGCTGGTGTTTTACGTCCCCAAACCACGGTATGATTATGAGGGACACCGTAGTGGAGGGCACCGGAAATTTCGGCCATCTGGTGTTCGTTAACGTGCACTGACATCGCACAGTACACTAGGCTAGCATTTCGCCTCCACCGAAATGCGACCGCAGGGGCCGCGGACGAACCCGCGCCCTTCGGGTCAGTAGCCGAGCACCGTAACCACTTATCCACCATGGCGGACGTTCTGATGATATGCGGATCGCAACCGTGGAATGAGGGTGAAACCTGAGTCCTATATAAGGTTTCTGAGACTCTAGTTCACTTTGCTTCGTAACAGCTGATTGGCGGGGGCTACATTCCAAGCATCACGTTTTCCAGTGATGAAGCGCGCATGTTGAAGGGCCAGTCGGTACGTGTTACTGCGAACGAAGAGTTTCATCGTGATAACATTCCTCTTGAACACCGGCAGTCCTATTATTGGTTTATTCTCCACTTCTGTAAACGCTGAGAACCTCTCGTCTCGGAACGTCTCCTGCGAGTCGGGCGGCGCGCGCCGTGCTGTTTGCGCCGCTAATGCCTCCTCTGCTAGCAGCGGTATATAAACTGCGGCTCTCGCCACACGTGTGGAAACTCTCGGCGCATGTTTCGTATGTCGTCAGCAGCTGGCGGATACGAGGGAGGGAGGGATTCGCATGCCGCGCGCTGTGTGTGTTTGTGCCTGTCCGAAGCGTCGCGACCTCGACCGCGTTTTTTTGGCGTCCAGCACCGTGCGCCGCCGCGGCCTTCGCGGGCGCAGGTTGCGTGCAATAAGCGCACGCCGGACACGCTCTTTTAGCGGCCGCGTCGGACGCTTTGTGCTTTTTCGCCGCCGCGGCCGTCGTCCACATCGTGTCGCCCTTTGTTCTGCGGCGTCGTGTCGCGCGCCTCTTTTGTTTCTCGCTGCAGTGGCGACTGCAGGTGTGGAGGTGAGAGTGCGCGCGCCACTCCGGTCTAATTGTTTCCGACGACGATGTTCCTGGAGGAGCGAGCTTGTTCGAGTTCTCGCGCCTAATGAGTCCGCTATACGACGCATTGAAGGGCCCGCGTGCCTTCGCTGCGCGTCCCGCTATGTTGCTCCGGTAGTGTGCCATGGTCATCCGTGCACTTATCGCCGTTGACGCGTGATCTACGCGGCGTACACCGAAGGAGCCGGTTTGGATTGCTGACTCATTCCAGCAACCTGTAATGTAAGCGCTCTGCTTTCGCCTGTCGGGGCTGTAGCGATTACTGCGAACGCAACACCGAGGAAGTCTATTGTGAACCCCGATGACAAAAGACCTTCCTCCGTGAGTTTGCGTTTCACTTGCTGCGTTCTCGCGCGCACCACGGCACGCAACGTGACCTACCTACTGCGTGCGGAGCCCGTAAAGAAAGCAACTCAATACATCTTATAGAGGAGGTACGCGTTGCCACGGCGCACGCGCCCTTCCCCTAGCGGGAAATGCTCGAAACTCTCTGTTAAGGTCTCCGCGCGTCTTCTGATCTCTGAGGTTTTCGTTCTGGCGATACAGGTTGTCGCGGATCACCCTGCGGAGCTCCCCCTGAACAGAATGGCAGATGGCAGCATACGGAAAATGAAAACGGCAGATTAAAAAAATCCTGCATTAGCTGGGATACTTCGAGTGTACGCGGCCATGCAATCACGCCGGACAAGGCTTTTGTGTGTTTATCGCTCTACTGTACGAGATATATACGCATCTTGTGTACACAGCTGGCATTCGAACTCGCTCTATACGCTGCACTTACAGCACAAAAACGAACGACACTGAAGACGCAGAAAACTTTGGGTAACATTTGTTTGAAACCTGGCCGAGTTGTTCGCGGGAAGGACGCGGGATTGCGGGTCTGGCTATTACTGGGGGGTGTTCTTATTGAGCGTTAATATACACCGAAGCGCACGTAATTCCAGTAAATTTAATCCGGTCTGGTGCGTGCACATTTATCGCCTTTTTCGTCCCGAGGTACCTTTTTCGCGCTTACTCGCTCAATATATGTGTTAGATTAGTGCATTGTCTCCTTATTGTCGTGCTGACCCGAGGGCCGCGGGATCGAATCCCGGCCACGGCGGCCGCATTTCGATAGAGTCAAAATGCTAAAGGCCCGTGTGCTTTAGATTTAGGTGCACGTTAAAGAAACCCATGGTGGTCGAAATTTCCGGGGCCCTCCACTATATTGGCGTCTCTCTCAAACATATGGCGCTTTTGGGGACGCTAGATCCCTAACAACTATTATTAAATCTCCTAATTGTCGCGCTATTCTTCGCTGTACTTGTTTCCTTCTGTTTTTAGCGGGATATGATGATACCGTTTCACCTGGAACCGCGTTCCGTAAACAGCTGTAGCCTGCCACGAGGCGTCAAAATGTGGCCCAACAGTCCGTGCGTGCGTGTGTCGATTTCCGTACCGCTGTTCCATCTCTGCGAGGGGGGGGGGGGGGGGAAGTCGTGTGTTCCTCTCCAACCGCGGGCTTCGCTTTGCTGTCTTTTTCCCGGTCAGTCGCGTTCGACGCCCGCTCGTGATGGATGGGTGCGGCGGCACCACGGCCTGTTCGATGGGTGGGCTGTCGGGAGCGCGCCCTTCCGTCGCACCGACGAGTAACTCTCATAATTCGTCGACGAGGTGCTCGGCCAGTGATTCGGTTCATTAGGCACGCCACTAGAGGAGGAGGAGATCACTGCTCGCGCCCACCCAGCTTCGTTGGTGCACGAGGGCGCCGGTGCGTGCGGTTCATTGGACCGGGTCCCCCGCGCCCCGCGGCTACACCGAGCCGAGGGATACGCGTATATGGCGCGTGTGAAGGAACGCATTACCTTATAGAGACCAAGCTTCGGTGCTGGACGGCACGCCCAATTCCGTTGATAGAGGAGGAATCGATGACTATCACTGGTGGCGTGAATATTTTTGAAGGTCAGGCTCTCACCAGTTATCGTACAACTAATATATCTTTTTTTTTTTTTTTTTTTTTTTGAGATGGGCTAGCTCCGTCTTAAAATGTCCGTTTGTTTACAAACACGAAGCTCGTCTGTGTGATTTCCTTCGTTTGTTATTTGATAAACTGACCAACCAGTGGCCTCACAGGAGCCACATGCGTAGCTTCTTCGTCGCATCCGCATGGTTCCTCGGCGGATCGGACTGTGCTTAAGCCTTCCAACCCACCTGCAGAACAGTATGCAGCAGCTGATGGTGTCCACAGCAGTATAGTGCTTTTACAAGGACGCTAACACGTAACAGTTGCCAGTGCAGATATGAAAACCGCTGGCATCGTTTCACCATTATACAACTGTGTATTGTAAGCTGCGGTGTAAAAAGCAGTTCCTTACTTCCCCTGTTTGAGGCTGTACCCTCACCAGAGCAAGATTAGCCACACTGGTGCAGTACTTGACCACTACCTCCCACATGAATACACCAATAAGTAATATCGCCGGTATGCATATATACGACCGTAGGTTATAGTTATGCTTTTAGTCTCCAGATCGGCCGTATACTCATTTGGTAACCATATCTCAGTCGCCCAATCGCACTAATACGTACACACACCGCCTGGCCTGCAAAATCACCGCGACTATGCCTGATGGCCGGTGTCACGGAGCGATCATCAACGTCGTAGGTATTATACGTGAGCGCGCGCGTGCACACACAAAAGCAGCGATGCCTCGATCTTTTTGATGCCATCGCTCGTTTACTGTTTCACTTCCTCTCGTTCTATTCATCTCGCAGGCCCGAAACCTAACGTGACGTGACCTAGATATGCAAAGAAACGTGACTAGATCGCGCAGGTTCGCCCGCGAGTATCGCACCACGCGCGTACGTACCCCTGGACTATCGAGCGAAGATCGCATGTTCATCCTACATTGTTATATACCCGCTTGGCTGCGTAGAAACGAAGCGACTCCGGGGCGAATCATCGATCACGACGAGACCAACTGTGGCGAAGCTCTGACGTTTGAATTACGTATCCCCCGTACTCTCCCCGTGTAACCGTTACACTGCGGCGTGAGTGCGAGAATACTGATGCGTTCGTTCGGAAACCGGTTGCGGAAGAGCTTGCACGGGCCGGCGTGAGACGCGCGGAGGTGTATTGTTTATGTGCCTTTGACTACAGTGTATACGGTCTATCCGTTCCAGCTGTTCTTCCTCCGAGCCTTTGCTTGTCACCCTTATTTGCGGACCGTCTGTGCCTGCAGACATTGTAAATATCGATATCTGGCGGCAGTATTGTAGCTTTTTTTTTTTGCTCCGTCGCCGTTCGTCTGTTCTTCTGCACGTATAGGTCATCGAAGTAGTGAAGGTCCGTGGTTTGTTTCCCTGTCTTGCTGTCATAGAGGCCATGTCCTTCCACCTTGACAGCGCTAGCCTATAGAGTATAGTGTTTTTGTTTCTCACTCAAACACGGATATATATATATATATATATATATATATATATATATATAATAGAGAGAGAGAGCGTGGGATCTGCCGCATTGTCGTCGAGCAACTGTAATTGACGCCTGTATTGCGCGCTTTCTTCGAAAAGACTGCCGTGCACGTTTCAACTGCTGGCTCCTTCGTTCTGCATCTCTGACTCGGCGAGGAAGAAGACGAAGAAAAAAGGCCGGGCGTGCGCCGCTGTCGTCGCCCTATATATCTTCCCCCTTCACTTCTTCCTCCTGCGCCGAGACCAACCCTTCAGTGCCCTAATGAAGACCGCAGAAGGAAGCCGGGCCTCGCCCCTCTCCCGGCCGCATACACACTTCCTGCGCTGCAGCGAGCGAGCGAGCGCGCGCGCATAGCCCGCGATGTATCCCCCCCCCTCTTCCTGTAGAGCCTCGGCTAAGCGTCGAGACTTTGCGGTGATGATTGCACGGTGACAGCGCAGCGTGTGCGTGGCCTGCACTCTCCTGTAAGGAGGCCGGGAAGAGGAAGGGGGTGGTGATCCGAGCCGTTGACACTCGCTTAATCTTCGGCGTGAGCCCGATGAAAGGGGCTATTGTTGATCGGGGGGAGAGCTGAATTGCGGAACGAGAAGGGACCGTGTTGCCGGCTTAATTTCCGGGAGACAATTAATGAGGTATAGCGAAATCCTTCAGCGCCTCGCGGTGCGTTTAGCGTCCCTTTGGAGCCTCGGTGTGGGCCAGTTATTTCTTACCCTTTCTGTTTCTCGTCCAGGTCCTCGGATTATGGCTCTTGAGGTCGTTAAACGTCCTGAACACGTAGTCGCACCCCCCCCCCCCCCCATCCTCTTCTTTCCTCCTTTTGCCTTTGTGTTCGATTGAAGTGGGACTAGATATAGCATAAAAAAAAAAAAAGCACCGCTTTTGCGTTCAGTCGAGAACATTAAAGTATATATATGCTTTATAAACCTCGCATGGCGCCGTTAGTGTCAGCATAATATGTCACTCATATTTCACGGCACTTTACAGTGTAACCGTGTCGTTTGCTTGCTTTAAAAGGAGAACAAACCTGCCATATCGAGCTCTTTATTCTTTACTGCAGTGAAATAGATATTTCTTAAATGCTAGCGACAGCTACGAGCACACGTTGCGAGCTTAAGTCAACGTCACATTCAGCTCTCGTTTTTTTTTTTCTAGTTGTCATTATTATTATTATTATTATTATTATTATTATTATTATTATTATTATTATTATTATTATTATTGCGCATCATTTCGTATGCATACACTCAGCGCACTCAGCAAGCGTCGTCTGTATTTGCGCTCTTACGAACGTAATTACTCTCAGGTCAAAACAATGAGCTCTACGTCGTTTCTCTTAGCGTCCATTTAAATTTCTGTATTCGCACGTCGTCATTTGTTACACGTGAGTGCAGTCTTGTATTTCCGCTGCCGCGCACATGTGAGTAGCATTCACTGTGGTACCCGTGCAGGCGTGCATGTTAATGGGCGCAGTGTACGCACACACATCCCATTAAGACAGCCCAGCTCTGGCTTCGGGGGCCGCGTGAAAGGGTGCCACTGGAGGGGTCACTCATATGCACTGCGACGGTAATTACGCGAGCCCAGATTGCGATAAGTGCCGCGGCCCGTCTCCGGACGTCGTCTAATTTTTTTTCGCGCTTTCCCGCGGCCAGGTCTAGCGCCGGCGGCGCCGCGTCATGGCGTCCGACTTCTGGGTCTGCGTCCGCCTGCGCTGCCGCTGTTACTGTTATAATTACGCGCGCTCTCGTAACAACCGCCTCGTGTGTGCCCCCGCCGGTGTGGCTTAGTTATAGCACAACGAGAGATAGAGATTATAGCTTGACGCCTGCGGTTAATCCTGTTCCCTTCGGCAGGTCATTCCCTTCCAACCTACAGGCGTCCGGGCACACTGCAGGCTGTGAGCTTGGTTGTGTTCCGTACACAGAGTAAACACTGTCGTACACGCAAACTTTTATTATAGTGTGCCTGACCCACGGTGGTCTGACCGTACGTTAGCACAGTATTACGACCGCGTCTCTTGCATTCCTGCCTAGCTTTGTTGGGAAGACTGGACTATTACGGTACGTGGTCGGACGCGTTTTTCTGAGGCTGAGACTCTCTGGTATATATATATATATATATATATATATATATATATATATATATATATATATATATATATATATATATATATATATATATATGCATAGCCAGGCACGCTACCACACAGCTAATAGGGCGTCGCCTAAACTCCCCAGTGGAACAAGGTGAGGCCATTAAAAAAATTCATACTAATGAGTTGTCAGTCCTTCTAGTTGTCAGTGCTTCTAAGCATTAAAAAAAGAAAGAAAAAAAAAACCTCTTTCTTTGTTGCCGCGCATTCTCAGCATCGGCAGTACATCAGAGACACTGATAAAAATTGGCTGTATTACTCTTTACGCCGCTCGTGTACCTATACGCGTTTAGAGGGAACGAAAAGTGCTGCAAATGAGGACGACGATTGCCATATACAGTCGTTATTACAGTTTACGATACAGAGCGCTATGTTATAGCTTTCGGCCAAGCAGTTCTGTGACCTTCGTTTTTCTGTTATAGTGTCATCACCCTCTTTCGGCTGAGCAAATTTAAATTTAATTACAGGGCCCTAGAAGCACACTTTTGCCAGGCTAAACTGTTTCAGTGCATTTCTAACCTAAGGTTATCGAGAAGCGGCATATACGCCCGTGGCAGTTTGTGGGGCAGCGTTCAATTTGGCGGTGATATCTAGTGACCGACATTGCTCTCTTAAGAGACCGCCAGGTCGAACCGGCCTGCCGTGGAAACGGTATACGGCCACCGAGCCCGCGGAGACAGCGCGGAGGCTATAATTTTCACGTGCCAACGTTTTTTCTCCTTCGGTGAAGCGCGACGGTTGAGATTCGTTTCCGTCCAGTAAAATAGCACGTTACCGCCTCCTCAGCTATTTACGAAAAAAAGAAAAAGAAGAAAGAAAGAAAATAAGACCAATGGGTCGTCGATTGTCGCGACAGCGTTCACGTATAAGTGAATAACGCCTTGCGCTGGTTGTTCGTATATCAGATTCGCGTCTTTTCTTTTGTCGTCGATCGCGCGGAGAAAAGCACGGCACGGATCGAAGGAAAAGAGGGCCGCCGTCGCCAACTGCGGCGACCGCGACGACGCTTTACGGTATCGGCCCGATTTGCCATCGACGCCCGAGGTGATACAAAAGAAATCGGGTTATTGAGCCGCGAGCGTCGCCGCCTTGGATCGCACAGGTCGAGTGTCGAAGAGAGAGAGAGAGTACCTGTGAGTCTGCGACGAAGGTGGCGCGCCAACGCTCTCTGGTGTGGGCTACGGAGTCTCGTATATGCGTTTCGTATTAACCGCGTTTCCGCGTGAGAGCGCAAAAGGTAATGAATTTCGCCGCGACTTTCTAGAGCACGCGTATGTCCGAGAGAGTGGCTCGCTTGTAAATGAACCTCCGTTGAATACTGGAATGTTTTAACGCGGCGCGGCCTATACGCCGTCGTTACAGTTACGACCAGTTAGGCGTTTTACGACCCGATCGGGAGACTGATGGAACCCGCGAGTTTCGTCGTTCGCACGGTTTAGTTAAAAATAGCGCGCGCGAATTGGGAACCATGGAAGTGGCGGTTAGCAGTGGTGCTATGGCAGTGGGAGCATTTGGTAGGCTTCACCTGCTGCGTATACACCGGTCTGCAGCATTGCTTCCACTTCCGCGTCAGAATCTTACTTGAAACTGGAACTTGCTGAGGTATTTACAAATTTGGTCAATTTCGTTATTTTTTTTTATGGGAAATATGTTTGTGTTGTGACCTGAAGTACGCTGTGTAAATGTTATAGCATAAAACTGACCTTACAACGTTCTGCACTAATCATGTGAAGCACATGTGTTCCACCTTGCATGCTTACATTGTGAGTATACGACGCGGCGTCAAGTAGGCGCAACGACTCCTCGTTGAAGTTGCGACAGAAGTGAGCTTCATGTTGCTGTTATACTTCATGCGTATTTTTCTTGCTTTGTTTCCGAAAGACAAACATGTTATGGCGATGAGCGAAACGTCTAGACTACCTAGATAGCTGACACTTTGCTGTTACTGTCAAAATAAATAAATAAATAAATAAATAAATAAATAAATAAATAAATAAGAAGAAAAAAGCGTATCTCCCCCCTCTCTCATGGCCCCGGCAGCGCCGTCACTTCCTTAGCGCGTCACCTGCGGCGAACGATGCAGTTGTCGCCTGACGTTGTCAGGTGCGCGGCGGCAGCTGTTATTAATGCCTGGTTCACGGTGGCGGCAAGCCTGCCGGAACGGCGCGGTGCCGTAGACCGTCGGCCGCCGCCGCCCGCGCGAGAGCTGTTCAAAGTGCACGGCAAACTTCGCCGGCGATACGATCACGTGACGCGACGCAATCTCGCACGAACGTGAGACCTGGTGAGACGACGAGAATTCACGATGTGCGCATGAGGTGGGCTGTGAATCGACGCCACGATCGACGCGGACCGTTTTTCTGCCGTGCAAAAGTGTGCATTGTTCGCTGGAAGCTAAACATGCATCTCAACGACACCGAAGACGTTGTGTTGACTGTGATTGCGCTCATTTCGGTCCTGCTGCTGCGGCGCCGGCTCGTTTTCTTCCCCGCGCTGCCCCCTGCGCCGCTTCGTGTGGCTCGTTCTTTTTCGACGACGATCTTTCTCCAGCGATCCCTCCCGCATTCCTGAATTTCATCATCGCTTGGTGCCCTGCATTGTCTCAGCCTGCGTGCATGCGCTTTCGTAGCGAGAACGACGTTTGCTTCCTTACCTGTGATGCCGAATTCCACCCCGATGATGGTCCACCGGTTCATTTTCAGCTCCGTGTCTTTGTACTCGGGTGTTTTCTTGTCATACAAGAAACTGTAGTGTCTTACGGTTTCAAGAAATCCTTCCATTGGAAACTCCATACCTCAAATAAAGGCCAGAAACGCGTAGCGTAATACAAGCCGCTCAGCGGCTCGTCTGCTAGTCATGGCAACCGCTCCTCCGCCGCTGATTGGCTGCGTCGTTCTCCGGCAAACGGAAAACGGCACGAAAATGGGTCTCGGACCTATTCTCCGAACGGCAAAGAACGGCAGACGTGCGCGAACGAAACAGCCCGCGCACGGCGGCCTGAGAACGGCAAACGTCAAACGGCGAGCCGCCGTGCCGCTACCGTGAACCAGCCATAACTGTACCTCGCGTGGAAGAACGCGCCTGCGGTTGCTACACGTGCGTGCATGTCATATATGGGACGGAGACCGAGCGCATGCATCTATACGTAGCTGTGCGGCTTGAGCGGTTGCGTCATGCAGCGTGTGTATCTCCATCACCGCTGCCGCGACCTGTAGCCTGTTGCTGCGGCGGAAGCCCTATGCGCGACCATGATCACCTGTTGCTGCTGCTGCTTGCACTGGATATGCGCTCCCGCCTAGCAGCCAGACAGGCGGCCGGCAGCGAACTGATTGAGTTGCCGCGGCGGTGGAGCGGCCTGCGCGTCTCGCGCCTAGTTGAATAATCAGCGACCGCCTGCTTAGCCCCGTCGGGTCTGCGTCATTTCTCGGGCGCGTGCAGTGGGACGAACATGGCAGCTGCGACTGCTTCCGCCACCAGAGGTTGCAGCTGTTCGGCGCGAGCTTCGCAGTCCTGTTTCAATTTACACATAATGGGACCTTGGAGAAGTGTCCGTGGTCTGCTTATCGTTTCACTTATTCATTTGTATACATTTGCTATTTAATATTCTAAGCGTGCGCGGGACTTTCAGTTTACATATGGCTATACGGACGGGCTATATATATATATATATATATATATATATATATATATATATATATATATATATATATATATATATATATATAGAGGTCAACCTAGAATATCGCCACGTTGCTGCAGCTGAGACTTTTTTTTTTCTTTTTCATCGCCGCTAGTGAGTTTGTTATGCGATGTGATAATAATCTTAATTGAAACGAGAGAGAGAGACGACAGTTATTATAAGAAAGAGATTATGAGGAGGAGTATCCACCTCGCCGCATTATCGATTAGGCATCATCGATGCAGTTATCATCCCGATTGGCTCCTGCCTTACCGCTGTTCCCCCTTCCCTTTTTCCCCTTACCCCCGTGAGGAGTAGCAGGCCGGAAACCCGCTTTCCAGGCCGACCTCTCCTCCTTCTTCCCATTAAACATCTTCTTCTTCTTCTTCTGTTGTTAGGAAACGCTGCGGTAAACGCAGAGTGAGGCGTCTGGCTGCGTATAAAGAATTAGTGGCGGGTTTTTGTGATATTCCGTTAAGTATTCCGTTGTGAGAGGTTGACAATTACAACAGCGTAAGTCACCGTGAAGAAGGCGACGTCGATACTTAGACACGGAAATGTTACTATTCTATATTTTTTGCCTAGTTCTCTTGAATATAACTTGAAAGCACAGATATGGGCATGTTGGTATTACATGTCAGCATAACGCACAACACAAGACAAGAACCGACTGGCAAGAGACGAAGACCCAGCGCTCTTTGTCCGTTGCCACTCGGTCCTTTGTTTTGCTGTGTGCGCATGCCGAAACGCTGTGCAAGTTTGACGCGTGCAAGTTTTCAGATCTGCGCGGGCTTTTCGTGGGATTACGTCAGTTTCGCGGGACTACCGCACGCCTGCAAGGGAGAAGACCGCCCGCTGCGTATTCGCGAGCCGCTTCTCCGCTACCGTCTCGCGAAATTATACTATACACGCGGGCAGGCTGCCTGTGGAGCGCTCGCGTTGGCGGGGTTCGTCGGCATCGGGTCGCGCCGCTCATCATCTCCCGACCGGGCGTGCCGAGATCGAGTGGGAAGACGCGCGCGTTATTAATTCCGGCGCGGTTTAATTTTCTCGCTGTCGACACGGTGTTGCGGTGACGCAACGCAGCCATCACTCGCGCGCGCACGGTACAAGAAGCGAGGCGGCTTCGGTCGTCTTTTTCGGCGTGTGCCGCCTGGGCCGACGAGCGCGTGCTGCGCGCGTCTTGCCTTCGCTGCGGTGGCACCGATCCATCCGTCTCATCGCGCCGCGTCTCGCCCTTATCGGCTTCTTCTACGTTTCTTTCTCGTCTTCGGGCCATTCTTCTTTCGTACGGCTTGAGCCAAGAACGCGCGTGGCACAACGGCGCGGCGGGGAGTCCCGCTGTGGCGAGCTGCGTTTTTTTTTCCTCCGCCCGCGCGGAAGTTGGCTGGCGACAGAATCGGGCCACTGATGCTGCTGCTGTTGCTGCGGTGCGCGCGCTCGTTGCTGGGCATCCCCCCTCCTCTCTTCTTCCGCCCACTGACAATCTCCGTTCCGTGTCAGTCCGCTGAGGCGTGCATCATCGCGGTTGCGAGCCTCCCTCCCCGGCGGCGTGTCCTCCCGCGGTCGTCTCGTCTCATTTCGTCCCGTCGTTCTGCCAGCGGCAGCCCTGCTGCCCACCGTTACCCTCTTTCACCAGCTGACTGGGCGTGGTGTTTATCGCGTGCACGGCAATAAGCGCCAAACATCATTGGTGTGCGCGCAGTGTAGATAGCGGTGTACGCATGTGCGGGTGCGCTCACATGCTCGACCGTTTCAAACGCTCGGGCCGCCACAGCGGTAAGGTCCAACGCTCCCGGCGGTGCTGTTGTGTTCTGCGGCGCAATGCCTCTGATGGGAAGTCCACAGTGTTGTCCCCTGCTTTTGCTTCTTTCCCATCCCGGTGTCCCGATTTGGCCCCTTTGGACTGGTGGCTCTCTTTTGTCCACCCCTCGTCCGGCGGTATGTAGTTGCTCGGTGGGTACAAGGTGGATAGTGCAGGGACGCACCGCTGACATTCAGGTTGACCGCAGCCCGCCCATATCGTTTTGTGATTGCCGTACACTGCCAGGCTGTGTCGCCCCCAGTATTGCGTGTATAGTCTCCCGCCACTATTGCGTTTGCGACATCTTGCGTCCCCTTCCCCCGTTGCTCGTCTGTCACC
>JALIZH010015742.1:0-28742 GCA_030522465.1 Rhipicephalus appendiculatus
CATGATTTATACATTCAAGTGCTTTTTTCTAGATAAGCCTTGCTGTCTCTTGCAGGCAATAAAACCACTCTGTATTGAGCTGCATTTTCTAAAATTTCTGAATATATTCCTTTTACGCTTGGCATTGTTTAGTTTTGTGAGTGTGGGTGTTCTTTTCTGTGGTTCTTTTTTCAGTTTCACCTGGCCAAAGGTGTTATTATATCAGCAAGCCAGGCAGCAAAGGTGCTGAATAACAAGAAGGCCACATTAGTGTGTAAGGACACTGCCCAGGCCATCTGGGGCATGGAGCTCCTTGCAGAGCGAAGTGTGTGCGGGATTGCCGCACCAAAAGCAAGAGCCGCTGGGCAGTTGGCAAAGGAACCCCTGACACCGACAAAGGTGGACGTTGTGGCAGGTATTGCAGTTGAGGTGATGCATCTAATATGTATTGTGCCTAGTCCTGGCTTAGTTTACCTGCAGAACGGACTGCGTTCTTCACTTGTATTTTACAGCCACAGTCCGCCACTGGGGCACAATCAAGGGAGAAGATGTCTCTGCCACTATCACAAACTTGACAAAGGTGCTGTCGGAGAAAATTCAGGATGCACGAAAGTCAACGAAGCGGCTTGCTGCACTTAGCAAGACTGTGTCAAGTTAAATAAACTTCTTAACTGGCTGAATTGTCCTTGTTTTGAATCAGCTGAGCTGTGCATGCATGGTTGCTCGTGGGCACCTTGTATGGTCCCAGTTGGGAGTGGTACCAACTGGTCCCAGTTGGGACTGGTACCTTCTGGTCCCAGTTCAGACTGGGACCAGGACAACTGGTCCCAGTTGGTTCCAGTCCCAACTGGGACCAACTGGGAATTTCACCATAAACCAGTTCAACTGGGACCAATTGGGACCACTTGAGATATTTTCACCTGGGCTTTTCTCTATCGCTGAGCCCAGAGCCTCGAACGAGGAGCGCGTCGAACGGGTGATCAGGCAGGCACATTCGACCTTTTCGGCGTACCTGCGCGGCAGCCGCTTCCGAGATTTAGAGGAACTGGCCGCCGAGGCAAAGCGCATTCAAGGCGCTGGCGGTGGCTCGCGCCTATCGCCCGCCACCGCCAGCCAGCGAGGCCCTTGAACCACGCTGCGTGTGGGGAGGGGCCGTGACCTTTCCCCAACGGCAACAGCCCGCCGACGCTGCCTTTGCGGCTACCGCTACAGGCGGGCGCTTTTGGGAGTTGAGCGATCGTGCTCTAGATCCCTACACGTACGGGAGGCGCGCAGCCTGTGCTGCATCGTCGATACGCGCGAGCAGGGACGCAATCCGACCCAGCGCATCGCCGATGGTGACGTTCGTAAGAACGGGTCCTTTGACCGACCCTTGGCGCTCGAAGCTGCTCCGTCTCGGGAAAGGGACCGTGATGGAGTGCGCTGCTTCCGCTGCCGCGAACGAGGGCACATAGCGAGGGAATGCACCGCGTTTAGGCCTCCTGTGAGGCCGGGAAACGGGAGCGCGGGTCGTGAAGGCACGAGCGGCCGAACTCTTGCTTCTCCCCTCTGCGTACCGGGCAGGCAGTCTTGCTGGTGCGCACGCGCCGTTTACTTCGGTCACCATTTCCGGCCGCGAATTCTCGGCGTTGCTGGACACGGGCGCAAGCGCTTCGTTGTTTGGCGAACAGGTGTTGTCCCACTTGCAGAAGCACTCGGGGCGCTTGCGGGACAGCAGAACGACATTCACCCTCGCGAAAGGCGTGGCCCAGTCGGCGGGCGCCGCGAGGTTGACTGCCAGATGGGGAGGTCGAATGAGACGCACGCGTTTCGTTCATCTCCCAGGGCTCAGTGTTCCTGTGATTCTCGGTCGGGACTTTCTCCTAAAAACCGGTATCGTAGTGGACATTGCGAATGGAGGCTATCGCGACGGACCTTTTTCCCAGCTAAAGCCGTTCATCAGCCCGCCGGCGTTTTCTGTTGCCTGTGCAGCGGAGGCGTCGGAACCGTGTCGCGTGCAAAGTTCGGGGGCAGGCCCTTGCGCTATGCACACGTCAACTCAAAATCCCCGTTGGGATCGAGCGGCACGACACGTGGAGGCTCCGCATCCTTTGATCGCCTGTGCAACTCAATTGGATGATACACAAAAGGCTCGTCTGTCGGCACTGTTACGCCACGATGAGCTCTTCACCGATCAACGAGGCTGTACCGATTCGGTGAGCCATAATTCGATCGAAACTGGCGACGCGCTTCCTTTGAAGTGTAACCCCAGGCCCGTCAGCCTGGCCAAAAGGTAGGTTATTGACGGCTTGCTGGACGAGATGCTCTCAGCTGGCATTGTTCGCCGCTCGTCCAGCGCCTGGGCGTCTCCAATTGTGTTGGTGCCTAAGAAAGATGGCAGTCATCGCCTTTGCGTAGACTACCGCCGTCTGAACGGAGTGACTAGTAAGGATGCCTATCCGCTCCCCACGATCAGCTCCATCGTAGGAAACCTTGGCACTGCGCGGTACTTCACCACATTAGATGCCTCCAAAGGTTACCTACAGGTCCGGATGAATGAGCGTGACCGGTGCAAGACCGCGTTCACCTCCCACAGAGGGTTTGCGCAAGCAAGCGTCGGGGGGCGAAACGGCGGCCGAGCCGCCGAGCGGAGAGAAGGGTGAGTGCGCCGTCGAGCAAACCCTTTCCGCGGGCCAGGCAAGCAGCGCGCCGCGAAGCGGGCGAGAGGGGGGGAGCGAACTGGAAGCGAACCCATGACGCCGACGCAAGCGGCAGCGATGGCTGCAGTCCTGAGTGGGAACGATACCAGACTCCCCTTTGGGAGAATGGGAATCGCTTTCAGCAGGCAAGAGCTACTGAAGGCCCAGCAAGATGATCCGTTTTGTCGCGAGTTGAGCGACGGTCTCAGGGAGACGGAGCGCCGAGACGCTGCTGGTAGTGCGGCGGGCGCAGGGGGGACGGGGACCAGCGTGTGTCGCTGGGTCCCCCGCGGATACATACTTGCTGGACCATGATGGGCTCCTGCTGAAATACATAGCCACCGACGAGGAGTCCATGGACCCGTTTAAGATGGTTATGCCCAAAGATCTGAGAGGCGCACTGTTGCGATTCTCTCACGACGAGCTCATGGCCGGTCACTTGAGTGGCTCCAAAGTTTTTGCAAAACTGAGCAAGACTGTGACCTGGCTTGGCATGAAGCGTGACATTTTTCGCTATTGCCGTTCCTGCCACGCCTGTCAAGCGGTCAAATCAAGGGGTGGCAAGCCGCCCGGCATGATGAAACCGATTTTCAGTGAGCGTCCGTGGCAAGTAGCCACCTGCGATCTAATGGGGCCGTTCCCCAGGAGTAAGCAGGGGTTCATACATCTGATGGTAGTCGTTGATCACTTTTCTAAATGGGTGGAGCTGTTTCCTCTACGGAAGGTGACAGCACGAGCGGTGCTAGAGAGGCTGCAGGAAGTGTTTTGTCGTTTCGGCTTTCCGGAAAGATTGATCACGGACAACGCGTCGTATTTCACCGCTCGGGTGTTTGGTGATACGTGCCGTTCCCTAGGAATTGATCACTGCACCACTTCGCCCTACCATCCCCAGTCCAACTTGACGGAGCGAACCAATCGTACGCTCAAACCGATGTTGGCGGCCTTTGCCGAAAGTCAAAAGGACTGGGCAGACCATTTGAGTGAGCTCGCGTTCGCAATCCGAACCTCCGAGAGTCGCTCTACTGGTTTCTCTCCCGCTTTCCTCAACTTCGGAAGGGAGTTGGCAAATCCAGTGACCAGTGTCATGCAATGCCAGCTCGGGGACGAGGAAGCACCGGCAGACTGTTCTGCTTACGCGTCGACACTTCGGGACAGGCTTTGTCGAGCTCTCAGTAGAGCAAGGCAGAGTTTTGCATCGGCCAGGGCTGAGCAGAAGGCCCAGTATGACCGGAAGCATCGCCATCTTTCATTTAAGGTAGGTGATCTTGTCCTGAAGCGCAACCACGCTCTTAGCGACGCGAGCAAGGGGTTCTCAGCCTCGCTCGCTCCTAAGTGGCTTGGTCCGTACCGAGTGGAGAAAGCTTGGACTCCGCTCGCGTACTTGCTGAAAGACCCGCTTTCGGGAAGACCCCCACATCGCAGACCTGAAAGCCTTTGCGTCGAGGTCTGACGAGCCTGCGCCAGCGCCCAGTGGCGCTTCGCGCAAGCAACGGGGCACACCCGGCGCGGAGGACCGCATTCGGACCCCGCATAGGTATAATCTGAGGAAGCGGTCACCTTAGTGATTGCGCGCCGGGCGGCGGACTTAATTCCGCAACCGAAGGCCCTCACCGTATTGTCTAGCCTCAGTAAGCTAACTTCTTTACGGCCAGTGCTCGCAAAGAAGTCGGCCCCGCCCAGTGCTGCTAGTGTTTTTTTTCTCCTTTGAGTGTTCATGTTTTACCTGATGTTCTTTTTCTCACATGCGGAAGGGGTCGTGATTCGGGGCTTTTGAGTGGGGAGAGGGACGAAGGACGCTTCGCGACTTCGCGTGGCGCTTGGGCGAGCCCGTATCATCTGTGGTGTGTGTGCGTGTACGTGAGTGGTGCATCTGTGTGTGCCCGGGAAGATCGTTCGTGGTGGTGACGACACCACAGGACGCCACCGTCACCAATTCGCCCTGGACCCTGGAGGTGTTCAGGGATCCGCTGTCGTCAGGCCGCCCGGCTGTGCCTTGCTCTTGGCCGTCGCCGAGAAGCCTTGGCGCCCCTTCCATCCCGCGCGAGGCCGGCTGACATAACTGCTGTGCCTGGCTCTCTGCCGACACTAGGACGCCTTTGGCGTCAGGATCCCAGCGGAGGGACTGGCTATACCAACGACGTCTTCCGGCTGAACCACCACCGCAGCGGCGTTTCGTCGCAGGCCTATCGTCGACAACATCGTCGGGCAGAAGGTGAGCCCGTTCCACGCATGGGGACTTCGAAGAGTCCTCTTGCCTTGCACTCCGGCATCCACCGAGCCAAAACTTTACGCATCGCCTCCCCTCTGCGCCGTGGACGCTTTCCCGCGTGAGCATCACGAACACTGGCCTCCTTTTCGTTTACCCCCCTTTCGCATAATTCAAGTGTATTTGTTGTTTTTTTTAGGAGTTTTAGCAGCAGTTGCAGGGCCGGGCTGAGGCTGGCTGTTGCTCATCGCATGACGTCTTTGCGTGCATGAGCGACGACCGGCTGCCTTTGCAGACCGGTATAGACCTATTCCATCGGACATACGTCACGAAGATGCGGTGGCGCTGTCGTCGGGCGTTTAGTTTCGCGTGGTAGGCAAAAGCCGCGGCGCCTACCGTAGTTGCTGCTGTGTTTTCGCTTGTGCGTGCGCTGTTTGTCGTCGTGCAAAGAAGAAGAAACGGTGTAACGACGAGCTGTCACGGTGATTTGCGCGGGAGGCACAGGAAAGATGGAATAAGTCTTCTTTTTTTTTCAGTTTTCTGTTAACGAAGACCATCGCAAGAAATTAGCCGCAGCTATAAAACGCGATCGAGAACTTGTCTTCGACGCCGGTTCATCGGTTATGTTTTGGAGCGACTTATACTCAGCAAAAACGATTAGCTCTGTCAAGCGTTTGTCATTGTAATGTGCCGCACCGCATTTTTTGTAATAAGCCTTCTGTGGAGGCATAGCACGTTTATACCTCAAAGCACGTTATCGTTGTGGACAGCATTGTGATATGCGGAAAATTCTTCGCGGTTTCTATTGTTGATATAAATGCAGAAGTCTTAGACGCGTCAAAAGGATTTCGTTATACTCGCGTGAACTAAAGGCGTCACTCGGTCACGGAGCATGTTTCTTCCTGCGTTTCATTAAAGCGGCAGCGAACGAAAGGATGACTTCGACTATGCCTTTTCTAATTGTATGCGGCTGCGATGACACAAGTATATCAGGCAGGGCTGCTCTGGCTGCGGGGCGCTTCACGAGGTTTTCACGTCTGTCGGAATTCACAGAAAAACAGCACCCGACCGGGAAACTTGCCGAGTCTATTTACAAGATGTACGCATTTCGCGGTCTCGAATAGAGCCTACGAAGGGAGCCGCAAACCTGACAGGTACGTAACCGCATTATCCATGGCATGTAGTTGAAGCATTATCGCAAGCGTCACCCGGATGAAAGTCGCCGAGATCGCCCAATTCGTTTGCATGAATAACATTCCCGGCACATTTCTTATATGCGATAATTTACCGTAACGGTTCGCGTAACTATGCATTTTACTCCGTGCATTTGCATATCGTACCCAAGAGCCTCTTAAATCGCTGAACTGAGTCGGTCGTTCTCGAATCAGTTGACAAATTAAAACGTACACGTTCGACCTAGACTGCCGTAACGGCGACGACATTTCGCAAATGAGTCGCATTCGCGCCGTGAATATACTTAACGTTCTGATGAGGTTCTCAGAGCTAGAGCTCCGCGTCAACATGGCTCATATGGTCATTTCAGAGTCCCCTTTACAGCCGCTGCAACTCCTCGGTTGCAGCCGCCGCTTGTAAACAAGCGAGAGGCGCCCCGACGCGCGGTGCTCGGAGGCAGCTTTTGCACCTGCTGCGCCAGCGGTTACGGCGGCGCGGAGGCACGGAGTCAGGCTTTCCCGCCGGACACGGTGGGCGGAGCTTACAAGCCGGACGTCGCTATAATTTTACCATAATGTCGACGGCGCCTACCCCTGTTTACAAACATGGAATAGGTCTATAGACCCTTTTCATAAATACGCCAACTGACGGTGAGCTTTTCGTCAGTTTCGCTTCGCAATTAAAGGAGCCTGGGATAGCCAGCGCCACCATTAGGGCATGGAAAGCGAGCGAGTGGGCCGGCTAATGCGTGTTTGCCTTGGTCAGTGGTGCCAACCCTAGGGATTTATCCCTAGATCTAGGGATTTTCTGCCTCTTTCAGGGATCTGGCGTCTTTTTGTTGTATCTAGGGATTTTTGTAAGGCCCTGGAAATGTTACATTACGCGGATTGTTTACAGGCGCTACTGAGTAATCACACTTTCATCTAGAAAGGCTACAAGAAACGATAATCTTGGCTATTTTCTGTATTGTTTTCATTTAGAAGAACTTTGGTGTTATGCTGGTCCGAGTGAAGGCGATAGCAGTTCTGTAACGCGAGAATGAAACTTTGTCGTCGTAAGTATTTCAACATGCATGCGCATATCATCGTGAGTGCCTGAGTGATGGCTGCTCTGCGAAACAAGGAGAAATATTTTCTTGTAGTTCACATATACAAGTGCGAAGATCGCGCTCACTGCGTGCCTTCATTCACCGTGCAAAGTCTCCATGTTAAATAACTACTGAACCAGGAGGCTTAGATTGAAACACATCGAGAGTGGGACTGAAAATTGGGTGAGCTTGTACGGATTCATTATTATAAACACTGCGTGATGAAAAGAGACGAAGAGACTGGTTGTTTTTAGTCTTTCCGTAGTGCCGTTTTCATAATAGCGAAAGAAGTTACGCAAATATTTGGCCCAGCGGGAAGCTGATCGAAAGTACAAAGAGAAGGCGCACCTATCAGCCAGTAAACATAGGCCCATATATATCTATTGTAAATCATGGAACATAGATTGCAAATTTAGAAAATTACAGATTGACCACCCCCCTCACAAGCTGCAAGTACAAGAAAGGCGCTACATACTTGCAGTTGACCCGATCACATCTATGCTTTCAGTGAGTGCGCAAAGTGAACTAGAAAGACAAATCTGTCTCTGCAGGAACCGGCGCCCCTTTGAAGCCCTTTTTATGCAACTCCACAGAACATGTAGAAAAGATGTCAAGTGGTTGTTAATATGATGTGCTTTACTTTGAACAAGATCCAATAGAACTGGGCCGCAATGCGCACTATGTTTACACTTTGTTAAAAGTGAATTAGCCTGAATAATAAAATAAAACGATAATCTAGGGATTTTTCTTGTAATCTAGGGAATTTTCGATGGTCAATCTAGGGATAAAACACCGTCGTAGGTTGGCATCACTGGCCTTGGTGTTTGTGTTGGCGGCTGGTTCACCGTGTCATCCGCTGAAATCTCGCCGTTTGCGTGCTTGAACGTGCTCTTACTACTCTCAGTGTGTCTTCCTGAGGTGCTTCCGCTGCACAATGAGCAGCATTTTGTACCCATCAACGGGTTGGACGAGCAGTTTGGCTCGACTGCCGCGGTTGCGGGACAGAGACCACAGCCGATTCACGTGCGCGCCCGGAACGGGGAAAAAGGCTCGCCGTAGCTACAAGCTTCTCACCGAAAGCTATGTCATCACATCGACTCTACGTGCATGCTACGAACAAGAAACGTAAGTAGCTACAATTTGCATAATCGCTCACAATACGCGGTGTCTGCGCCGACGTCTGCGTTCGCTCCTTTTACGGATGCATTTTTTTCGTGTGGATTTTCATAATTAATTGTACTGCTCCTTATGCCAACATGAGGAGTATTGAAAGTGAAACAACGACGGGGTGTAAGTGGGGACGAAGCCGCTTGGATACCCTAGAAATGAAAGCGAAGGTAGCTCCATGTAGCGCTGCGCGAAACGAACACCAAGTTGTCGTGTGACAACTTTCGATCGCGATAGAAGTCAGTCTATTCCCGAATTCTCTAGTTTGTTGTACCTCCTGCAGCTAGCTCTATAAAAGCCATTGCAACCTAGAAATATTTGCGGATCAGGCGCGGCTGCGATTGCGAAAGCAAGGCTAAGCACGGCGCAGTGAAATAAGCACGTTCGTTTCGGCAGCGCCTTTACAAAACGGCGCCCATCCGCACGTCCGTTTGACATCGCGTACGGAGAGAGCACGTGCGTTTGTTGTTCAAGTTTTATCGCTTACCTTTTCGCTGTTCTCGTCGCGATATCCTCGATGGTGACACATAGGAACGCAACATGTCTGAACCATTGCGACGCGCCGTCTCTACGAAAAATGTTGACAGTTCAGGATTCGGCGGTGCAGAAATGTCACGCACTGGAACGTTGCCGAAGCCTGCGTCGTCTGCTGCGGTGCCCTCACAATGGCGGCAGACTGTAGTTTCCGTTCGCGGCGCTAGGGACGCCCTTTTTCGAAAAGGACAGCGTTGACATTAGCAAGGGGCTGAGACAGCGATATCCTTTGCCCCCGCTGTTATTCATGCTGTACATGGTGAGGATGGAAAAAGCGCTAGAAGGTAGCAACATTGGATTTAATCTGTCACACAAACAGGCAGGCGCGATGGTTGAGCTGAAGCTTCCAGATCTATTTTATGCTGACAATATTGTCTTATTTGCGGACAGTCAAGATGATATACAGCGGCTGGCAGATATATGCGGAAGGGAAGGCGAGGCTCTAGGACTAGGTTTTAGTGCAACAAAATGTGGATTGATGGTATTCAATGATCACGAAGACCATGCGGTCTTAATACAGGGCCAAGAAATACCGAGGGTAAGCGAGTACAAGTACCTCGGAGTGTGGATAAATGAGGGGGGATAGATATATGGAGGTACAAGAGAAAGCATCGGTAACAAAGGGAAAGAGGAATGCTGCAATCATGAAGCACAGAGCGTTATGGGGATACAATAGGTACGAGGTGCTTCGAGGGCTGTGGAAGGGTGTGATGGTTCCGGGGCTTACATTTGGGAACTCAGTGGTGTGCATGAAGTCAGAGGTGCAATCAGGAATGGATGCAAATCAAAGGACTGTGGGACGCCTCGCGTTGGGCGCTCACGGGAAGACGACAAATGAGGCTGTAAAGGGTGAAATGGGATGGACAGGTTTTGAAGTGAGGGAAGCTCAGAGCAAAATTAGATTTGAAGAGAGGCTGAGGAAAATGAAGGAGAGTAGATGGGCAGGGAAGGTTTTCTGGTATTTGTATAGAAAAAGCGTCGACACGCAGTGGAGAAAAAGAACTAGGAGGCTCACCAGTAAATATACGGCTAGCAGTGTGGGCGACATGGCAACAACGAGCATTAAGCGAAAAGTTAGAGAGGCGGAGAGGACTTATTGGATGACAGCGATGGAAAAGAAGCCGGCTCTCAGTGACTACCGAAAGGGAAAAAACGAAATAGGGAAGGAGAGGTTTTATGATAATTCAAGGGGAATCGCTTTACTGTTTGAAGCAAGGTCGGGTTGCCTTAGAACGCGTAGCTATAAAGCGAGATTCTGTAACGAAGAAGAACAATGTACATGCTGTGGGGGGAACTAAGGAAACGATGGAACATGTACTGATTGAATGTGGCGATATCCACCCAGATATACGTGTGGGTACGAGTCTACATGAAGCCCTGGGTTTTAGGGACAACAATGGAAAGCTGAACACGTCCGCGATAGAAATAAGTAAGAGACGGTTAGATTATTGGTGGCAGAAAAGTAGAGATAATGGGCAAAAATGAAGAATGGGGAAAAAATAAGGTCATTCTGCCTTAAGAGGCAGAGAGATGGACCATGAATTTATATTTTTCTTTGCTATAATGACATAGATTTAATCAATGTAGATAAGGCATTAGACCAACATAAAAAGAAAGTTTTTTTTTTCGAGCCTGGTGGCAGACATGTCACCGCCCCGTTATAAAGGAGACGCTCATAGCATCCATCCACCGATCCGTTGTCTCGAGAGTCTGCGATACCGAGTCACGTGCGCGCCGGGAATGCTCTCTCTCTGCTCGGGCAGCGCAGGGTAAGCACGCGTTTTCGTTCCCGTCCGCGTCCCCTTTGGGAATCGCCGGACTGTAGCCTGCCTGGGTGCCTCGGCATCCTCGGCAGGCGTGTTTACCTTTGCGCTAGCTCCGGTTCCGTACGGTAAGCCAAAGAGCGGTGCCTAGTGCTCGTGCGTGGTCGTACTACGCCGAGCCGCACTTGCCGGAGGCCTACGCGTACGAGGTTTGCCCTAACCCTCGCGACCAGGCCCAGTGGTCATCGCGAGAGTGCGCAGCATAGCCGCGAGGGACTTTTCCCGAGCGGCGTGTCAAAGCTCGCCATTGCCAGCTGCGACGCGCTCGCGGTTTTCCCTTTTGCTGTACCGTCCTCGTGCGGGAGCCCTTTGCTCCCCGCGTCCCGGGAGCAGACGTTGTACTGTGTTTTGGGTGCCGCCAAAGGCAATAAAGTGTTTTTGTGTTGTTAGTTCGAACACTGTGTTTTTGCCGCGCGGCGCTAAACGCTCGCGCGGAGCGGTGCGCCATACGTAAGCAGGCGACGGTATACGCGGCCCCGTGGCTCGCTAAACCTGAACCCGCGGTAGTCTCGACTACGGTGAGTATAGAGGTTACCACAACCTGCATCGCCATTTGCAGGCATTACAGCAGGGGGGGGGGGGGGGTGTACATCACTAAATCAACAGTCATTCATTTCTGCACAGAAAGCGCTGTAAAAGTCATCATTACTGTGTATTTAGACAATGCTTGACGGAAGAGAATTCCACTCGCTCGTGGTCCTACAAAAAAAAAAATGAATAACACAAAGTGTCACCTTTAAAA
The DNA here is from genome assembly GCA_030522465.1 of Rhipicephalus appendiculatus. Lineage (NCBI taxonomy): Eukaryota > Metazoa > Arthropoda > Arachnida > Ixodida > Ixodidae > Rhipicephalus > Rhipicephalus appendiculatus. Next base: position 11,390 of record JALIZH010015742.1, read on the forward strand.
GGAAATTCGCGAACTTTCAAGGCATGGTCCCTTCTACGCGAAATATATGATGGCAATGAGATGCATTTGTTTCTGTCAATGCCTGTTTTTGAATAATAAACGCCGTGAAAGAATTTTAGTCTCAGGACCTTTCTTCTGTCTTTTAGATCCTGCCAGTGAAGTGCGCGCTTAGTTTCAGTGATACTGAGGCTGTTGTCGTAATTTCCCAAGACAAATCGTACAGCCTTACCCTGGATTTTTTCTAGCAGGTCAACTAACTGATGAGTATGGGGATCCCAGCTGATACACGCATATTCAAGTACAGAACGTACGTGAGTGAAATACAATCGTTCCTTCAAATGACTAGGTAATTGCCCGAAATTTCGTCGTAGGAAGCCCAATTTGCGTGCTGCCTTTTTCCTTATCTCGTGTACATGCCTGTTCCACTTAAATCCGAGGTAAGTAAAACACCTAAGTATTTGCATTCCCTAACCTTGCGTAAAGTAACGTTTTTTAATTTGTACTCATATCCCTTATATATGTGTTTCCTTCTAAAGGTGATGTATAAACATTTTTAAACATTTAACGACATTTCCCATTTCGCGCACCAGGTTGAAACCTTATATAAATCACTCTGAAGGGCATGACAATCAGAGTCGTTATCAATAACTCTATGCACCACACAGTCGTCTGCAAACATTCTGAAAGACGACGTAATGCCGCTAGTGATATCATTTATATATAATAAAAATAAGAGAGGCCCCAAGACAGAGCCTTGAGGTACTCCAGAGGTCACTGCAGCGATTTCAGAGGAGATACCGTTGAGAACTACAGACTGTTGTCTATGTGAAAGGTATTCCGATATCCATGCAATTACTTTTTTGTCCAATTTATAGGCGTGCAATTTGCTAATAAGTAGGTCATGTGCCACAACGTCAAACGCTTTGCGAAAATCTAGGAAGATGAAACCGATTACTTGTCTATTGTCTATTGCTAAGGCCAAATCGTGGGTGAATTCTACTAGCTGCGTACAACAAGAAAAACCTTGCCTAAAGCCATGTTGGTTAGCAATTAAAAAAATATGCTTACCAAGATGCGACATAATACAACTATATATAACGTGTTCCATTACTTTGCATGTAATACTAGTCAAGGACACTGGCCTGTAGTTCTCAACGCAGTTTTTAGGTCCACTTTTGTATATAGGCAGGACATTTGCTAATTTCCAGTCAGAAGGAACGGCACCCGTATTTAAACACATTTGAAAAAGACGGCAGAAATACATGCATAAAGAATCACAACAATTAATAAGCAATGCTGATGCTATATCATCTGGCCCAGCTGCCTTCCTGGGAGAAATCATTGCTAAAAGCTTACGTACACCTTCCAAGGCAAACTCAACTTCGGGCATTGCTTCATTACTTAACGAAAGATCCCCACCTACAACCGGAGCTTGAAAATTACTAAATACAGCAGCAAAAGGGAGAGTTGGGCTAGTTGGTTGGGGTTCATAGTGAACAGCGCAAAAAACACGACACAAAGAAGACTGCACAACACAGCGCTCGTGTTGTGCAGTCTCTTCTTTGTGTCGTGTTTTTTGCGCTGTTCACTATGTACTAAATACAGAACAAAAGTAACTGCTAAATACTTCAACTTTGCGCTTGTCAGCATCGATAACAGTTCCTAAGTACTCAAGAGGAGGAACGGTGTCATCGTTCTGACCATTACGCCGGATATACTTCCAAAATTCTTTCGTATCTTATACAAATCGTTCCCCAAGCTGCACGAAATAGCTTTTCTTAGTCGATTTCGTAAAATTCTCGAAATCAAACTGCAGCCTCTTTAGTTCTGATAAGTTTACCGGGGACCTGTGTTTTTTATACTTTAAATACGCCCTCCGCACCCTGCGCAGCGAGAGGCGCAGTTGCTGATTAAACCATGGTTTGTCCCTATCACGTTTGGATGAAAGCATCCGCGCCGGAACGAACTTATCTCGGAGATAAAAAAGCTTTTTTAAAAGGAGCAGTGACATCAACTTTACGCATGTCGCGTTTTTTGCGTCAGCGTGTAGTTATCGATCCCCTAGTAACGATTCGGTACTGATAATGCAACAAAGTGACGAATTAATATATGTAATAATGATTAATATGACCAGTATCGAACGCAGTTCAAAACGGGACCAAAGCCCGCCAATTTTTAGCGCTGCCAACGCTGCCAAGCGGCCACCTCCCGCGGTCACGCCCCATCTGATGACGTGGCCGCACGAAATGGTGACGCGAGTTTCAGCTGACATTTCGTCTGCTCGGCGCGCACGTGTAGGCATGTGTTCGCCACCCCCCATCGTCGTCGCCACCGTCAAGAGCGTCCACAAGCGACGATGAAAACACTGAGGAATATGGAATCGCTGCGATTCGCAACGTCGTGAATCATTTACGGTTCGATCCTCTTCAGAGTAGTGATTCTGATATCGACGCCCGACCCAGCAGCGACGAGGAGGCAGTTGGAGACGCGCGCTTGGGCAATGCTGGCTGGCAAGACATGTCACAACTACGCATATGAACGCTGCGTGCTTGTTACTTGTTTGAAATAATATTTCTCTGAACCATACGTTCCGTACTGGTGCACTTTGATCGGTTATTGTCATGTTTGCGTCTACCTAAGCATAACCAATGTGTCGTAATAACTGGTCAGCTATGTTGCCATGTGTGTCAATTGCAATGTATACTGCTCATAGACTGAAACGCGACAAGAAAAAAAAATGAAACGCGGAGACCTGGCGTTTTGATTCCGTGAGCGCGTTGTGGGGTTAGCGTTTCGCATTGGCGCGCCATACTTCTCGCTTTTTCTCTTATTTGAAGAGCATGATTGCAGCGCACAACGGTTCCACGGCATGCTGGCACGTAATGCGATGGAGATCGTAGCTTCGAATAATCACATTCGCGCTCATGACTCCACGACAGTCCACCCGAAGCGGCACAACGAAAACGCAGGATTCACACGAACGCGCTGCACGAACCAAGCAAAACAAAACAAGCGACGCCGTTGCCAAGCAGCCTGGCGTCGCCGCCAGGCGGTACCACAAGTAGGCCCCACGATGAAAACATTAAACTTGTAGACGTCATCGTTGCTCGCGCATCGTCACTCAGCGTCTGAGGCGTGGCATAGACGCTAGCTGAACACGTCAAAATAGTGTCGATGTTGCATGGCACGAACGCGCAGTTGAGCCTTTGCCCGCTCTTTGCGCTCGATTTGAAATTTGGTGTCACTGCTCCTTTAAGGTTTTCCCACAACTGCTCAACGCTGAAATCATCCGCTAATGTATCAAATGTTGGGAAGTACGAATCTAACGACTGATTTATAGAACGGTAATCACCTTTACCATACAAAAATACTTTTCTCTGTGGTTTCCTCACCACAGATGAATTATTGACAGTGACATCAGCTACAACAATGTTATGGTCACTCAAACCAGGTATAGCATGGACGTCAGATACAATACCAGACCCATTACACAATAACAAGTCCAAGACATGGCCAGTGCCATCATCACGCGACGCACTAAGAACGTATTGTTCAAATGCATGAGAGTCCATTAGATCAAAGAAGGAGGAATACAGACCACCAGTAACAGTATTTCTGGGAATTTCGCATGACCAGTCGATTTCTGGTAGGTTAAAGTCGCCTCCGAACAAGACACGGTCGTTGTTTAAACATTCAAGAAAATCGGACAGCTTCGTAAACTCCTCATACGACGCGCTCGGTGGGCGATAGTAGGAGCCAATTACCCTGCCCTTTCCATTGGCCAGCCGCATCCTACAAAAAACTGCCTCGACATCAGAAAGTGCGCACTGCAAGTGAACGCAAGGTATGCTATTCATCACCAAAATAAAGACACCTCCACCGTGAGAGTTTCTATCGCGTCGAAAGCAGTGGTAGCTTGTCGGGAAGATTTCGGAATCCGGAACAGAAGAATCTAACCACGACTCAGTGCCCAACACAATTGTGCGTTGGACAGTACGTAATAGGCATTGAAATTTATCAATCTTATTCTCTATGCTCCGGCAATTTATCAATAAAACCCTTAAAGGCAGCCCTATAGTACGCTTGCGAGACGGTCATAGCTGAACTACATCTCCCGTTGAATGGTCGAGCTGAAAGCGTTTACCCCGTAGATTAAGCGTACCATACTTTAAAACTGCCTTCTCACCATCCCGCTTGTTCAACTTCGCGTAGTCCCATAGCTTCTTTCTTTTAGATGCGAGGCATCTTATGCTCGGGCCTCTGTCCGTCCCTCCCGCGTCCCCTGTCCCCCCGTCCCGCGTCCGGCCACTTTCATGAAGTAGGGAAGCACCCATTATGCGAACGAGAACACTGTAGTAATATGAAGGCCGTCAACCACTATCACAGTCATCAGAGTCATGGCCGAGAGCACAGAGAGGCTACTTAGCAATGGGTAGGCAGGTGGTGTCTGTCGCCCAGGTTGACCCCATTCCTTAATCTTGCTTGCATGTGTTTGGAGGGGGCTTAGTCCGTCCCTCCTTCCCGCGTCCCACACCACCACAGCGCATGCGGGTCCCCTCCCCTATGCTCTCCTACGCTCACCCCCTCCTCTACTCTAGGAATCCTCTACTCTACGCAGCGGCCCCCCGCGTCCCACACCCCCCCCCACAGCGCATGCGGGTCCCCTCCCCTATGCTCTCCTACGCTCACCCCCCTTCCTCTACTCTAGGAATTATCTACTCTACGGAGCGGCGTCCGCGTCCCACAGCGCATGCGCGTCCTCTCCCCCCTCTCTCCTCTAGGAATCCTCTACTGTACGGAGCGGCTCCCGCGTCCCACACCTCCACAGCGCATGCACGTCCCCTCTCTCTCATCTCCTACGGTCCCCCCCCCCCCCCCGTCCTTTCCTCTAAGAATCCTCTACGGAGCGGCGCGCACGACAGGTGCTGTGACAGCTCCATACTCCGCTGAAGGCGCCACGGTAGTTACGCGGTATGAAAATGACGGAGCGCGCGCGCCTCATTCTCTCTCCTGTGCAGCGCCGCGATGAGCGCCCGGACCACTGCCGTGAAATGAGAGCGGCAACGTTCCTCCCGCTCAAGCTAATTATCTCCCCGATGCTTCGTATCCACACATGGTTCCCTTTAGCGGGAGATGGGGAATTTTTTTTCCCTGACCGAGTGTGAAAAATCTTCACTTATGTTGCAACTGGTGCCTTTGAGTTTGTAAGCGCTGTTTAGTTCTCCGAGAAAAATATGCTCGTAATAGGACACCAAGATGTACACTGAACAATCGAAATGTTTCTCCCATTCATAATTTTCAAGAGCGAGCAAAACCGAAATCAGCCGCAAGCTGCCGAACTACTTGCGGAGCAACACAAATGTGTGGAAGCCCCGCCTCCGTAGCCTTCGCTCCAATGTCAAGATACGTTTCGGGGGTGAAACGCCCGAACTTGTGCCGACGCGTCATACTGGTTGAGGAGGGGGCTCGGAATGTGTTGCCACGATTCGGAAAAACGAGGCAAACGAGCAGGGGCTTTTTTTTCTCCCCTTCAACGACACCCCTCTGTCTCTCTCTCTCTCCTTCTCTAGAAACCCTCGTTCACTTGCAGCTGTTCTCTGCGGTGCGGCGCTTTTCGCGCTGCAAACCGCTCACGTAGTTGGCCTGGGAGAGGTTCTTTGCAGTACGTTCCACATGGGTCTCCTTTGCGCATGCCTGGTCAAGCCTGGCAACCATGGGCAGCGCGCGCTAGCATCCGCTTCCCCCGCCTCACGCAAACATGGGCAGCGCGCGCCAGCAGACGCCGCACGCCGACGGCTATGAGGACCCCACTGAAATGTCGCTCTACAACAGCCTAAATCAAGCTTAGAAGAATAGGAAAAAGAGATAAAGGATCCCACGCGGGCACATTTGAAAGAAGTATTGTGCGTCCAGTTGCTACGATGGGCGATTATATGCGCTGCACGCAGGCGTCCGCAGCCGCCCGCGAACCATGCACCTTACTTGATGAAAATATTAAGGGTCAGTGCTTGTGCTACTCTACTCCATGTGATAGAAATGTTACTTCAGTACATTTTGAATGTGAAAACTTCAGCGCTAACCAGGACGAAACGCGCACTGCTCCCGCGCCAGTGCTCGTCTCATATCTCTCTAATTCGTCCGCGTTTGTGCTGAAGTTCTTACCTGCAAAGTTATGCAGCAACTAGGCCTATTAACGTGAGCGTTTGAACGGGTTGGTAATTCATCTAGAACATCTTGATGGCTTTCACCTTCCAGTCGTCTCGGGCAAATGCATAAGGCACCCTGAGTTTTTATTGTACTTCAGTACAGGCCATTTCGTTGGGTCATCTTACCACCTCCGTACGGTAAACGCAGTAAATACGGCAACATTTACCGTACGCAGATGTCAGTCGCCTGTCTATGCAGTCGCAAAGGTGACACGTTACGGTAACTTACCGCATGGCTGTCCGGCTTGGCTGAAACTGGGTTTCAGCTACGGTGCGCTGCTGGGGCGCCTGCGGGCATAGGTCGGCAAAAATTGTGGAGCTCACTCATACAATATATGTTGCGCTCACTCGGACTCAGGCTGACCAAATTTTCCTGAGCCGGACTCACTCACACTCACGAAAATTTTCTTCGATCGGACTCAAGCTCACCAAAATATTGCGCACTCAGACTCACGGCTGGATCTGAGTCTGAGTGAGCCCACTCATGAGTCCGTTAGCCTAGAATTAGCTGGTTCGACCATGGTGTCAATGCTCATCACCACCAATATCTCACGTAATCGATGCTCTTGGCGTATTTTGACAATGTACCTTGGAATACGTGTTATGAGTAGTTGCAAACGAGTAAGGACATTTTTCTTGAGAGGGATGACAACATAAAATATATTTATCAGGAAATTCCCTGGAAGAGTGGGGGGGGGGGGGGGTCGAGGCACCCCTCTACGTAATTCATCCCTCTGATCAATAAATATTGAAATGCTGTATGAATGATACTGCTTACGTGCCAGTAGACGTGAGTATAAATGTGAATCCAGGTAAGGCTGATAGTAATGCTGATGATGAGTAGATAGGACCATAGGTTGGCAAAAAAAAGTAGAACTCGCTCAAGAAATATATCTTGCACTTTCGACTCACTCAGACTGAGACTCGCCAAAATTTTTCTGAGCCGAACTCACTTGGACTCACACTCACGAAAATTTTCTTCGACCGGACTCACTCGGACTCAGACTCACCAAAATCTCCCTCCCCTGAACTCACTCGGACACAAACTCATTAAAATATCCCTCACCTGGACTCTCAGAGACTCAGACTCATGGCTCGATCTGAGCCTGAGTGCGTCGACTCATGAGTGAATTCGCCGACCTACGGCTGCAGGTTCACTAAATAGCACATGTTGCGCGTGGCATGAGATAAACACCGAATGTTAACCATGCAAGACGGCCACATGTGTAGAAGCAAAATATCTTGGAAAGAAAGCACCATTAGCAGCCGTGCTGACCACTTTGTGAACGTTGGCAGATCCAAGGCAAACTAGCCTGTTTTCTTACGAAATGCACAAACACTTCAGCTGTTTCGCTCGTTGCTTGTCATGGTAATAGGCATGCAAGAATGAGAAAATGCGAACTGCTGACCACGGTGCATCAAGAATCAGAATACAGTTTATTTTTCTTTGCACTTAATATTTACTAATAAACACGGTACACAGAAGAGGGCTTGCTGTACCAAGCAGCAAGACTAATGCTGCCACAAGAGACGCATCAGAGGCAGAGTCTACATCTTATTCTATATTACTAATGAATGTCGTGAATTGTTCAATCAGAACAAAAATAATATTTAAAATCAATGCGTAACATATACACGAGGTAAATACATTGGTGGTACAGAAGTGAATGTGTATCATAAAGCAATACTGCACAAAGATTATGGCAGAAACTTATAACAAACAATAAATAAAAATAAACACTGGTATGTGTGGCAGATTCCACTAAACCACAGTGAAGAGCACCATAACAGAACATTGTTAGCAGAGTACGACGAAAAGAAACAAAGATGATCATGCAGAGTGTGTCGTTGATACCAAGGACCATCGTCTGCCAGCACGCAGTCTTTCACAAACTCTAGCAGTATGAACCAGCAAAAGATATGACACAGTCTAATGGGAGCTAAGAATATTGGATCAGTCTATCTAAAAGGAAGGGTGCATAGGCATACAGGCTATGGGGCGTGCATATTAAAAGTACAGTTTTTATTTTAGTGTCCTTGCTCCAAAGCACCAAACATTACCTGCTGGCTTACAAATCAGAACGGCGACTTGTAATATTCCCTCATAATTTCAGCCTTTCTGCCTACCCTTCCCCTTGAGGACCAGTACTCCTTCTGAGGAAGATGATCCTTGTGTAACAGCAGTTTCTTCACTGCAACTCCAGTTGCTGGTGATGCCTGTGCTCTTTTTTTTGCTGTCACTCCTGAGCACCCTTTTGTTGGTGAGCCTCGTACAACGATTCCACTGCTTGCGGTCACATTTTCTTCAGCAAGGAGTCTCGCCTCGTGTAACGCACCAAACAAGTGTTGCAACACTGTGTCATTGTGAATGTAGTGTAGGGAAGAGAGTAGACGCTCGGTTTCGGCCCTTATTTTTGATTTTAAATGGCGCTTACTTTGTTCAGATGTTTTCTGCAAACTACACTGAAGCTCTTCAGTGACCGGATAGGGAGAATCAGCTAGCAATTCAGGGTCTTCTGTGCCAGCAGATGCGCAGGTTGTGACAGAATGGGCAGTCATGTTCGGCCCTTCCCTGTATTCCACAGGGAGACGTGAAAAGCCCCACCCATCAACAAGCAAAAATACGGCAGCAAAGTGTTTGCATGACAATTTTGACTTCTTGAAGTCGAAGCACGTACAGCTTGGATCACTGAAGTTGACTTCATGAAAGCCACCACCCTGAGTGACAGAACGAACGCGAAAGGTTCCTCCTTCACCGCCGCCTTCCACGTCCTCCGACCTGTAATCAGATGCTCGTGTGAGCCGCTCCATAATGTGCTTAGCTACAACAGGGGGCCTCCCATGGAGGAAATCGGGCACATCATGATGATAAAGGCGGTATGAAGGTGAAATACTCAGATTCGCTTGCAAGAACTGCACCTCTTTGTCTGGAAAAAAGCTTTCAACTAAGACTTTCAAAAGCCCCTGCAGGCTACGGCGACCCCTGTTTCCAGCCAAGTACGCCTTGAGCTCCTTGTTTTTTTTTCTATTCCGTTGTTTGTGCCGAAAGGGAGGTCAAACCTGTACTTTCTCACCCACACTTCTTTCAATGAAAGCCACTTACTGCTTACATACGCTTGCAGCTTCTCGTTTCCTTTCCATTATTGTGACTTCTTTAACGTTTCAGTTGCTTTCGTCAAGTCATCCTCGTTCGTACTCGCTGCTACTTGCCTCAGCATTTTCTTAACATCGTCAACATCTTGTACTTCATTATCTTTTTTCGAAAGCCACCTGTGCCAAGCCCGCTCTCGGTGAAAGTAACACAGGACTGGCCGACTGTTCGGGAAGGCAGCAGAAAGTGCTCTAATCTCTGCCTGGCTATAGTCCACCATCCAAAACTTAGGACTCAGAGTTGGATTCCAGGCCTTAAAAATGTTTAGTGCCTCTTCGATGCAGTGAGCTGTTTCAAAATGTACGATGGAAGCACCAGCAACAGCATAGCAACTTGAAGTTTTCACCACAATAAGGAAGAGCGGAAGGGCATAATCCGTTGTTTTGTATGTAGCATCAAGACATACCACAACACCACTATACTTAAGCATCAACTCCTTCATAAGCTCAGTCTGAACGCAAAGCAGCAGTGTCTGCTCGCATTCGTGTGCCACAGTTTCTAAAGCGTCACAATCAAGTAACTCGGCCTGCGTTGCCTTTTGCCCGTCAGGATCATTTTCTAGAGACTTGACATGATATGCTCGGAGAAAACATCTTGTTCCAGGTGCTTTCTCTTTCATTTGTTCTACATACAGTGCCACATTCTCTTGATCAAGTGAACTAAATCTGTCCTTACGAAGTGCCTTCTGGATATGATTTTTATGTCTGTCTTTGTAGGGTAAAAATCTCTGCAAGTGGACGGGGGGGAACTGCTTGTTTGAGAACAGTACATCTCGAACAAAAAACTTTAGGCAGCTCTCAACAGTTTTTACAGATGTCACGCCTTGTTGTACCAGCTCAGAAGTTTTTCTGGACACTTCTCCATTTATCGGCTGTGCATAGCCTGCACAGCGAGCATCAATCTCATGATTAGAGTGACTTTCCCTGTCGGACATACAGACATAGAAGCGATGCTGGTGCATAACAGGTTTACCACTAGCTTCTTCTTGCAATGTCAACCTCAGTCGAGAGATTGTGTCTTTTGAAGCTGCTTCGTGCTGCCATTTGGTACATGGTTGTGGGATGTTGACCTAGAAAAAAAGAAAAGAGCAGATGGTACACAGTGTAAAAGAAAATAGGTTGTCATAATTGACTGCAGAAAATGGGAACCTTCTTCAGTGATAGAAAATAGAGGTACATTTGGCATATGAAAGAAGAGAAGACATTACAATTGAAGCACGTAGGCAGTTGAAAGATGTGTTTTTATAATGGTGACATTACACAATACCCTCAATACAATAATACTAAAACGATTTTAAACACACGACCTTTTTTCAGCTTTAGCTGCATTTGCCAGAAATATATGCATTGCCAAGAATCATTTACCCATGAACACTACACTTCAGTGCTGTAAACACTGCGAGAGCAGTAGTTAATTTTTCAATGGTGCTCGACTGACAGTTCCATAGGTAGCATGAAGTACTAAAACCTTGCAGAAATGATCGCAGTATCAATACATAAAGAGATCCAAGTAAAACACACCAAACAACAGTAACAAAAATTTTGCACATTTACGCACCAATCGAGTGGATTACAAAATGATGACTGCCCAAGAAACCGACAAACCTGCAATATGTGTGTACAACACTCTTGTTGGTTCTTGGGCCTAGTAACATGCGCAAGCAATTATACTGCAAAATTTAACTCTTGCACAGACCTAGTGTGGCAAAACAAGTGAAGTTAAAGATATATCCCACTTCAACGAGAATTCTTGGGATTATAAAGTTATTGTCATGGCATAAAGAATGATTTATAAAATACGTACTTACATTAACAAACTAAATAACCTTTTATGCAGTGATTTTAAAAAGATTTAACAGTTCACAATGCAAAACTTGTAGGTTGAATAATTATCCACAGTGCGATTTCGAAAATATATAAGTATCATCAAAAACATTGTGCATAAAATTTAAAGGTGCTCATAATCGTAGACTTTATTCAACTGTCAACGAAATACACATTTCTGCACTGAAAGGGGAGCAGAGTGTCATTCAGTATTAACTGTGCAATGCACATGCATTATCAAAAACATGTATATCATGGTGCAGGTTTCAAACCACACGTTCCTTTCACTAATTTAACGCAAACTACTGCTTTGTGGATGTCTCCAATTTTATGACTCCAATACTGAATAAAGCCAAGAAGTGATAAAACAGGCCATATGCGTTTTTTTGTTTACCCTGAATTCCGGGTACAACTCCACTTGTTTCACATGCATCATTGCAGTGCACCCCTCTTCTTTGTCCCCTGCAGCTTCACCTTCTTTCGCTGGAAGGTAGCTGCTGACCAGTCGGCATGCTTCTCCTATAGCATGAAATGGGACATGGAACATCAGTATGCAACAAACAATGGCACTCATACATGGATTAGCGCAAGTAGCTTGTGTTTTGGCATTATAAATTCACTTCGAAGCAGCACTCCACATGTCCCCTTGGGTACAGGTGCAACAGTATTTGGCTCCCATTTAGATTAACATTATGGCTTGAGCCTCCCTCCCCCCCTCCCCCCCCTCCCCATAAATTCAATTTCCTGGGTTTCATGACAAACTTCAAAGTGCATACCACAAGAAATGTTAATAGGGCTGTACGTCTAATCATTTTCACCTGATTAATACCCTCCTTTAAGTAATTACTGTTAACTGGCTTTATTGATGTACAGGCATATTACCGAAAAAGAAAAGAAACTGCATTGATATTTCAGCTTTGCCAAAGACAGATTATTTTCAAAGATGTTCACTTTAACATTATTTGATGCCCTATGTGCTACTCATTTATGGATTTCGTGTCGCTCTGCGACTGCAGCAGTTGTATGAGTTTCGCTGTTAAATTATTACGTCTATTCAGGAATGACACACAGCACTGGAAGTCCAGCTGCTTGGTTCTAGTCTCAGATAGTGTCACATTTTAGGCAAGCGTTTTTCACTAATATCTGGTAATATTTTAATCGCCATTAAGGTGTTAATCAGTTCATAAACAGGTAAATTTTTCCACCCCATATAATAACTAAAGAAAAATAAAATTTGCCCGAATAAGTAATAAACGTTAATGATCTCGATCAGCGTGGGCTTACTTTTGTTTCCCTACAGTGATGCGGTCGCGAAGGCATGTCACTGTGAATGCGCATAAGCACGCTGCAATGCCAAAAAGATATGAGCGGGACAACTTAAACTACCCGCATCGGCTCGATGCGTCCATGCGATTGTTACCTGCCGATTTCTTGAATCCTGCACCTTGTGCAGGTCTCCCCCAAAGAGGGAGCCTCTGTCTGTGGTCTGGACAACCTTAAAAGGCACGTCTTCATTTATGACCACATGTCCGCGTTGAGTGTTGAACATCAGCCTGCCTGCACAGATAAAATAAAACTTTACATCATCCGTGATCACTACGTGGGAGGACGCCACTGCGCGCGAGTCGCATCTTCCAGGACTCTTAATATAAGTTCGACCATCCATCTATCCATCACGCACCATCCTAAGGCGGCACGCGCGCGCTACATATTTGCGATGAAGATACCTTTTGGCTTCACAGAGTGCTCACTCTGGAAGCACGCATTGACAGCGGCGAGGTCCCTTAAAAGCTCTTCGTATGCCTCTCTGCTGTCAGCATAGCCGGTCCACCTGTTTCCACACTTCTTCAAGTCCCACATCTTCTTCAGGTGCTGTCGCCACTGCAGACTCCATAGTGCCGCAAGAAAAGTGGCGCGGAATGTGCTCTCAATAAGTGCTGAGCGTAGTCACAGCGGCCAAGCGGCACTACCGCACTGACCGCATTACCACACACCCACACACACCTGACACTTGCCTGACATGCCTGTGCTCGGCAGCGCTCACAAGGCGCGCGTCTCCGTTGCTAGGCGACGGCCACGCATGCGCAGAGCAAAGCCATGTGGAACGTACTGCGAAGAACCTCTCCCAGTTGGCCTAGCCTGCCTGCCTGGCCAGCTGCTCTCCGTGACAAACAGCGCCGGAATGCAAGGTTGAGTGACAAGCTCTATCTCGGATGTTACATCACAAGCGAACCATTAGACGTTACATCCTTCCGTGTACATATATGTAAATGCCCTCTGTTGCTGTCGTTTACTCCTACTTCATTTACTGATAGCCAAGATTCAGTCGTAATCTGCTTGAGCTAGACAGCAGTCATCATATCAAACTATCAATTTCCTTTTCTCTATTTCTATATACTTTCTCAGGTAAACATCCACTTACTTCTACCACCTTGTATCCTGTAACACACTCTGACACAAGCGATCTATCCCCTAAAGAATTTATTTCTCTCTAGAAAGGGTTGGCAGCAATATGTGGAAATCGAATCCGCGTCCTCGTTCTAAACAGTGCGACGCATAATCTTCTATGGTATACCACACACGGAGGGTTGGAGTGAGCATATCCTGCCAAACTTCCGCTTGTTGCCTAATCTAGAAAGTTCAGAGCACAGCAAGCGCGGTTGACCGCGATGGGTTACTTTCGCGACACGCACTCCTGCTGCGCCGTAGTTCGACTGGCCCACATTTGTTTGATGCGGAGGTATACATCTTAATTGTGTTTATTTGTTGTGGCATTTGGTTCGTAGCAATGACAGAAAGGAACACTCAGCAAGTACAAAACAGTTTCATGTCATTCCTTTATGTGTGCCTCGTCTCATATGCATGCTGTTTATTGCTATGGATTCATACCAACAAGCCCAGCCAACCACACTTCCTCAAAACTGCACTTTTTGTAAAAAAAAAGAAGAAAGAGTTAGGTGATATTCACAACATCCTTCACCCACGCATGTCTACTCAGTTCGCTTGTATCGCACACGTGCTGTCCATTTTTCTGCTTTCTCTTGTCTGTCGTTGCTCATCCCTCGCTTTTTCGTGGTAGCCTGAGTGGGGCCGCAAAAAAACGCGCGCGCACCCAAGGGACGCTCCAAGGATACGGCCTTCCTTTTCACCTGATGATCTTCACCCCAACCTCTCAGAGGATTGCACACCTGCTTTCACGCCCTCCCAAACAGCCGTAAGCGAAACGCTGAGGGCAGGCAAAAAGAAAAGACGGATTCGAGAAGTGTGCGGTGGGGGGGGCTAGTTGGGTGTGGACAGATGGGGGGTTGCACGGTTTGAAGTCCCCTGAGGTAAAATGTTTTCGCACGCCACCTTCAGGGAGACGGGGAGCTTCCCAATTCAGCTCTTTCATTTTTTCCGTCTAGATGGCGCCAGAGGAAGACTTTCGTTGTAGTGATAAAAATAACGTAAATTTCTCAGTGTTCCTGCAGAATTTGTGTGATTCGTACGCATAATTATATGAGGACACTGGAACTGTTGTATATTAAGCTACGCATGCCGAGATTTAAGATTACTGCGGTTTTGTTGACGTTCGGGGCATGATAAATTAAGACAATTTATGAGCTTCGTTTCGCATTTCTGCTAGCTTTATTCAAAAAGGCTACGTTGAGTAAATAGATCGGGGGGCTCTAGTTCCTCCACGTGCAAATTCAGCCGCAGAACTTCAGTAGCTTTCCACAAAAATGGGCCAAGGTAGGTCCCTATATTGAAAATATTGCCCCATTCAAATTACTATAAAAAAGTAGGGCGCGTACATCGATGAAATTAAGCATTCCGATGAGGGAAACGTTATCTTCCATATACTCCCCGAAAATGAACTTTCTCCAGCGAGTAGTTAGCGGACAGTTTACAGCAAAAGAGACTAAACTTGGCCGTTTTCAAAAGCTAAGCAACAATAAAGTATAAGTCCTACATTAATTTGCTACGTTGAGGAAATAGATAAATATGTCTTGAAAGTGCTGCACGAGGGGCAGTGGTGTAATTGTTGCAGATTTCTCAAAAAATGGTTACTGCTGAGGCATAGTCAGCCAAAACCATGTATATAGCGCTTATTCTTGGTTATTCATCTCCAAATTCTAAAGGTTCACTTGTTTTTAATTAATATATTTGAAATGTACAAAGATCAAGCTTTTCAATGATATATAGTTCAACTATGTAAAACAAGAACAGCCGCCGCGTCAGCTGGAAAGGTGATGAAATCTATGTTTCCGTGCCGCCGAAGTGAGACCGCCGCCTTAATATCTAATATTACAATTCTGGTGAATGTTTTAAACCATTGGAATCGAAATTTCGACTGAATATGCATCTTTATAAATTTGTAACACAAACTCGGTCACGTGCGTTATTTCAATTCTGGTTCGGTAGTTGTATGCACTTATGCAGAATACAAAGAAAAATAGTCAACTCATTATCTCAGAATACATAGGAAATAATGGTACCTAAGTAATAAAAACATGGTTTTAAGATATAGAGTTTAAAGTAAGAAAACAGCTGCAAAGTAAACATCTTTTTGCCTCAAACACAGTTCAACTATTTTATTTAGTAGCTGCAAGCTTGGTAAGCATTGCCAAAATATTTTTTTGACTTTTGAGCTTGTCGTTCTGCTTCTTTTGTAAACTGTCATGCAGCTCTATTTGGAATGTATTGTCGATTGTGGTCAACCTTTTTCAGCAAATTGACTGTATTATGGCTAGGCTTCAATCCTAATCATATCAGAATTTTGGCACGTGCGATACTGCCAACACTAAACAAAAGAACAGCATCCAATGTCGCAGTACTTAAGACTCTGAAGCCTCAACAGGGACAGCAATGAATCTGCGCCGCAATTCCGATTACCTTAATACTTCCACCGCATAGTTTGGATGTGCAATCCTGTCTAATTACATCACAAGTTATTTTCACATCCATTAGAGCATACCTGTTGTCACCCCGAATGCGATTCACCTAGAAGGTTGCTGAAAAGGCTGTGAGGTTCAATGATGAAGAGCTTGGTGGTTCAGCGTGCGGCACCTCAGTACGTCACCAGAATTGCTTCAAGCTTACAAGAGAACTGCATTGGTTGCCGAATTTACACTTGCTGAAGACCTTTACCCTCAGCATCTCAACTTATCGATGGGCATGACAGACACAAGGTGTAATGAAGCTAGGAGTTGAAAGTATACGAAAACACTCCAAAGGACAAATGCGAGTAAAGAGGTGCACAGCGTCTTCGGACTGCCTTAGAACTTACCCAACAATTTTTTACATACAGCTGACTGCAGACAAGCATTTTGACATCAGCATATTTTTAGAAAATGGACTGTAAGCCCGGAGAGCACACGAGGGGCTTGTCCTCAGATGCATGTTCACTCCTTACTTGCTTCCAGAAAAGCTGGTTTTCAGCCACAAAAAAAAAAACACCAAGAAAATCACAAACACGGAAAATATGCGCAAACGGATACATTTAAATCAGAAATACGCAGATGAAGTATCCTTTTACGCACTTTGGCTGCCTTGCAACCGAATACTGCCGGTCGCGTTACTCGGTAGACTCTCCGGAGACTTGGCATGTACCATGTCCACGCACTAACTATGGCTTCGAAACATTGCGTTACCGTCTTCCAAGTGCGATGAACAAATGGAAATTAACAATTGATAATCTGCGTATATTGTCTAAAATTGACATGTTCAATTGGATGTGCTGATTGTGTTGTTCATGAATATTGGATGATTTCTGTAATGGTTACTTAGTTTCATTTTTGTATGTATTTCAGATTTATTTTATTATTTGCTCCATGGGCCACATGCGTGTTCTTTTTGTATTGTCGCTTTCCGCTGACTATAATTTTTTTTGTAATTTTTGTAATTTTGATTTTTTTTGCCAGGGCAAGCGTCCAGTCAAGCTGTGAAATGCAGCTTTTTTCCCTTTGCACCATACCACGCATACAGCGTATTTTCATGAACTTGTCCCATGGTTGAATAAACTCAAACTTCAGAAATAAAAAAATATATATATATATATATTAAATTTTGCTTTACCCAGTGCCTTTAAAGGGACTGTCTATTGTTCTTTATCCTTTTTCTCTCTTGTGTCGAAATAGACTAATTGACTAAAATAGACTAATTGCCATAAAAACTAAGCTCACTTTTATTGT
>JALIZH010015744.1:0-43031 GCA_030522465.1 Rhipicephalus appendiculatus
GAAGACGCTTCGATTGTCAATGAATCAACAGTTTCTAGCGTAAGTTTATAGGCAACACCTGTTAACTTCTCCCCAGCATCGCGAGACTGCTACTGCTCGCACGGTTGCTGTTTTACCACAGAAACACTGAATCGGGGAAGGCTGTTATGAAACACTCCGAAACGCTTTACGAGTCGCTCGCAAATGTGATTCGGATTCCGGTTTTCGTGACGAGGCGCAGGGACGTCGCGAAGTGACACTAAACACAATTAGTTTCGTTCCGCTTTCGCACCGTACTGCTCTCGTTGAATGCGCGCGCAGCGGCAACGTTTCATGCATGCCTGTGCGCGATCAGCTTCGCAAAGGATTGCGTACTCACTTGGAAAGGTGCTTGAGAATCTGATTCTTAATTATGGACACCATCGTCTTGGCAGTGAGGGGACGAACACACGCCCCGTGGCAATTTCTTTTCACCTTAATTTGTTTCTCACGAGCCTAGTCCTCGGTATATACAGCAACAGCGGGTTCTTGCTGCGCCTTTCATAGCCGCCACTGACGGCTGCCGAGAGCGACAGGCGGCGAGTGGTCACCGGTCGTCAACACCACCGCAATCCCGTCGTTGGTTTCGCCTACGGCGTTGATGCAGCACGACGGCATCGCCGGGTCCGGTTGACGCCCGCGGTGGGATGGGCGCTCTCAGCTGATGGTTCTGGGGTCAGTGCGCCGCAGCGACGACACAGACGCGACGGGACACCTCGCGCAACGACGAAGTGCCCGGAGTTTTGCGAGGTGCGACACTCCGCAGAGCCATGTCGGCGCCAGGCTCGCCGAGTGCGCCTCGCAGTAGGCAAGCGCTAGAAAGATAGCCTGCTAGCCTCTTGATTCGCAATGGATGGATGAGCAATCACGGCAGCGGTCGAGGGAAAACGAGCGCTCGCTCAAAGCGATTCACCAGCAGCGGAAGGAAACTGCTTTTCGCGGAAGCAACGCGGCAGACCCGATCTTTGCGCCATCTCTGAGCGTCGCTCATAATCAATTCTAGTGAAAGAGAGGTCAATGAAACGAGTCGTTTTCTTTGCCAGCAAGCGATGGCGCTTAGGTGGGGCTAATGATGATGAATCAGCATTGTGCATCTCGTGCGCATCGTCATGATTTCATGCTTAGTCCACCTATGGTACGTTTATCATAACAGTGTTGATGTAAATTAGAAGGCCGCGTTTGGCACGCTCCGGTTTTGAAGTGCGCTACATATTTGCCTCGATCTACGGCAGCGGTGTTCCCTGCTGAAGAAGGATCGGGTCTCCCTTGTGTCTTCTCTGCACCAAAATAATGTTCATCATCATCGTGATAATGTAAAAAAGAAAGAAAGAAAGAAAATAAAAGAAAGAAACCGAAGCGAGTTTGTTTTGACAAAGAAAACTGTTTTGGTATCCCCTCGATGACGCCACCATTTATACGGCCATAAGAGGCCAGGAAAACGACATATCTATTCACAATTTCAGGTAGCCAAAATAAAAATACCTCAAGAAATCAAAGACAAAGGAAACGAATTCGTCATGCGGGCACTTGGTTACGTTTGTCGTTTCTGGAGGAACACTGGCCTTTCTGTATGAGAAAGGCCGGTGTTCCGGTGGGAACGTCCCAATAAATGTGGTTACATGTTTTGCTGTGACTTTTTAATTCTCTCTCCCTCTCATACCTCGCTCCCTCTCGCTTTGTCTCTCGATATATATATATATATATATATATATATATATATATATATATATATATATATATATATATATATATATATTAGAGAGAGAGAGAGAGAGAGAGGGCTTGAGTAGTCCGCAGCCCAACGTAATATATGGCGTGTGGCAAACACCAAAGAAAAACTGTGCCAGGAACTTCTATATATTCTGACAAGGCCGTGCCACGGCCGAAACGTAAGGCATAGAAGTATTGCTTTCTCGCACGTGTACCCGTTTTTTTCTTATGCAGACCGAACCCACTGAATTGCCTGCTGAATATATATATATATATATATATATATATATATATATATATATATATATATATATATATATATATATATATATATATATATATATATATATATAGCCTCTAGGCAGCTTTTTTCCCGTTGTCCTCCATCTGTGTCTACAAGGTGGAAATAAAGATTTGATGTGATTTGAAAGTCACACTGAAACACATAACAAGAAAAAATATTTCACTGACTTCCATTCCTACATGTGTGTGTGTGTGTCTGACGTGCACAGACGCGTGACTGCTCGCAAGGTTGATGTTTTACCAAAGAAACACTGAATCAGGGAAGGCACACGCGTCATGAAACACTTGACGAGTAGCTCCCAAATTAGAGCGTGTGAGAATGCACGTATGTACGTATCAAACCGCTCCTAGTATATAGCGTAGCCATGCATAGTATACACCTTTTCACAGGAGGAAAAAACGCCCCATGCTGGGCTGTGCGCGGGAGTACAAAGGCTGACGTCACAGCCTCGGCAGTGCGTTTTTGGGGGGTCACGCCAATTTGCGCAGCCCAGAAAGGGCCATGACGGCGCCCAGGGAGCCGTTGTTGAAAAGGTCTATAGTGCCACGCGCTATTCTTATTTTCACTTTTGTTGTATTCGGTTTTCGCCCACAAAGACCGTCAGCAAAGCTCAGCTCAAACCGCGCCTTATTGTTCTAGAACCTTCGCGATTATTGTAGATCGTTTTGTTAAGATTGCGCGCAAGACGCGACCACTCGAGATTATTCCTGAGCTTGCGCGATGACCAGTGATAAGGCTAGAATGTTCGACGCGTGATGGATGCATAAAAGCCGGCGCGCTCCAACGATGTTCAGTTTGATCGACGGCCGACGCTCTGTTCGCCGCTCTCAGTGCCAGCGTGTATTGCTGTAGTCTGACCTTCAGTTGCCCGGCCACAAGTTCGGCCAAAATAAAGAGTTTCTTCTTTAACTCGCCGACTGTTGCCTTCGTCGACGTCACGACCACGTGACATCTGGTGGAGGTGCTTTTCGTTCATGTACCGGACACCCCCGTCAAGCCGTGAACCTAGCCCAAGTCGCCAAGAAGAAACCGACACCATCCAGGAGAGTCGAGCCAGCCGGAGACTACAAGGACTGGCACCACAATACGGACTCCTACCTGACAATTGCCAAAAGGCACGGCGACGAAGACGACAGGCACGATGACGGCCGCTGCGTCCCCTGCAACGATCGTGATCCAGCCACCGAGAGAGCCACCGACTTTCCATGGATCGCCAAGCGAGGACCCCGAGACCTGGCTGGAGACGTATGAACGAGTCGCTGCTTTCAACAACTGGGACTCCGACGAAAAACTGCGCCGCGCCTACTTCTACGTGGAAGACGCCGCGAGGACGTGGTTAGAGAACCATGAATCCACGTTACAAACCTGGGATATCTTTCGGACGACGTTCCTAAGCACATTCACGAGCGTGGTCCGCAAGGAACGAGCCGCGGCTATGCTGGAGACCCGTGTGTAGCTGCCCAATGAAAGCATCGCTATCTACACGGAGGAGATGAATCGACTGTTCCGGCACGCCGACCCCGCCATGGCTGAGGAGAAGAAGCTCCGGTTCCTGATGCGAGGTGTCAAGCAAGAGCTGTTTGCGGGACTTGTCCGCAACCCACCCAAGACAGTCGACGAATTCTTTACCGAGGCCACGACAATCGAAAAGGCACTTGAGATGCGGACAAGGCAGTACAACCGCCACTCTTCAACAACCATGCAACTACGCCGAAGCTCATGCCCTCAGCACCAACGAGCTGCGCGAGACCATCCGAGCGATCGTGCGGGAAGAGGTGCGCAAGCTCTTACCCTCGCCACAACCTCGAGTGGACACGATCACCGACATTGTCCGTGAGGAAGTACAACAAGCGTTGGGAGTTCCCGAACCAGCGCAGCCTCATCCGGAGGTTATGACGTACGCTGCTGCAGTCCGCCGTCCCGTTTCCGCTCCGCGACAACATCAAGGCAACGCACCGCCACAGTTCCGTCGCCAGACGCCGCCGCCGCCACCACCAACGACGCCATACCGTCCTCCTGTCAGCCAGCGCTACGCGCCAAGGAAAACCGACGTTTGGCGCGCCCCTGACAACCGGCCGCTCTGCTACCATTGCGGGGAGGCCGGCCACACCTACCGCCGCTGCCACTACCGACAGATGGGGCTACGTGGTTTCGCCGTCAACGCGCCGTGTCCGCAGCGGGGTGAACGACCTCGCGACATCGCCGACTACATTTCCGGAACGCGGTGGCCACAACGGCGACCACCCCGTTCACCATCGCCCGGCCGCTACATGTCGCCGCACCGCCGGCAGTACACTGGCCCAACCCGGGGCCGGTCCTCTAGCCCGTATCCGGAAAACTAGGGGCAGCAACCGTTGGAGGTGCGGTTGCTGTACGACGAACTAACGAAGACCCTCCGCCGACGACGCCGACGCGACGAAACCTGCTGAGCACGACGCGAAGCAGACAGAGCCCTGCCGACGGAAGCTCGCGGACTGAGGAAAACCTGACGACGCAGCATGGAAGCAGCGCAACAAATCGACGCAGCCGTGACCCGACGCCGCGACCTAACCGCAACGCAAAGCGACGGACTAGCGACCTCGACGTTCTCATTGACGGCCACAACGTCACCGCTCTCGTCGACACTGCGGCCGACTATTCCGTCGTCACTGGGCCATTCGCCACCAAGCTGAAGAACGTAAAGACCGCTTGGAGTGGACCCGAAATCCGGACAGCTGGAGGCCACCTGATAGCGCGCCGATTGGTGTCTGCACGGCGAGAGTCACCATCAATAACAGGACTTATCATGCGAGCTTTGTAATCCTACAAAACTGCTCCAGGGATGTGATACTTGGAATGGACTTCCTAAGTGACCACGGCGCCGTCATCGACCTAAGGTCTGAGCAGTGGCGTACCAACTCTTTCGCGAGTGGGGGGGGGCAAACCTACCTGACTTGCAGGCCGTGTCATATATGTGTATATATATATATATATATATTCCTTTCTTTCTCTCATCCATATGTATATATCACGACAGAGAGAGAGAACTTCATCGACAATCACACTTTGATGTGATTTTTCATACACAGAGCATTTGCTAAATAGTATTTAATGATATTATAAGAAAAAGGAACAGTCAGTTTTAAGCAGCATGCACTGGGACAACAACACATATATGCTTGTTATGCATGTAATAGTATTACACACGACGCTTTTTATGCTTTACCTCACAACTTTCCGCATGAATAATATTATGTGGATGGCGGCCTCCTCGGTAGTATATATTTGTATCATTCAATGAAATTTTCTTAATGGCTAAAAGCAGCTCACTAAGAATTGAGTTCTTAAATGCGAAGCAATCCTTAAGGAGCCAAATGTACTTTGAGCGTTTCTATCTACTTATCTACCTATCTGGCCCCCCTACGCCTGGGTGCTCTCGTAGTTGCCTCCTTACCTTAGTATAGACCAAAATCGGCATAGGAGGGCACGAGGGTATGACGAACTTAAGTGTCTGGTCACGACATAAATAGCGTGAAAATCTTGTCGTGTACGTCATGAAACTCTTTTTCCTTTGTTAGCAACAACTTTGTTAGCAACAAATTTATTCGCATCTTTTTCCCTCAGCCATGTGTGTCACATACCCGTATACCACGGGCTGGGGTATGCGGGTATGAGCCTTAAAATTTGTATCTACCCAGGAACGGCGACAACAGGCGTCGATCATTTAAACACGAGAGCCCTAAAAAAATCCGGCATTGGCCACGTTGATCCGACGAATGCAAAGAATAAAAATCAGGATCCCAGCAGGAATCGAACCCAAGCATTTCGTGTGGCAGTCATGTATTCTACCACAGAACTACGCAAGGTCTTGCATCTGCTTTGGAAAAGGTACTATGCAGACGTTAGTTCTTCGGCATTTAAAATTTTCTGTGTGCGATAAAATCGCCGGCTTGTTACATGACGTCAGGAATCTGTGATACGTCGTGGTGTTTATTGCAACTTATGCAGATGAAACAGCGCATTCACGTGCTGAACAATACCTAAAACTTTTTGGAATAGCCGGAGAGCGTCTCCTTCTAAACGTAATTCAAGTAGGCTATAGCCGCCGATCACATTAGCAGCGGCTACTTATGGCATCTGGTGAGATGGATTCATATGAGTATAATGAACATTTTCACTTGCATCATAACGAAGTTTAGCTGTTTGTGCGCGTATGCAAACCTGTGAGCTCATTCTTGCTGAGAGAGAGAGAGAGAGAAATAAGCAGCGCTGCGCGTGTGTGCTTCTTTGCTGTCCGAGTTGTATTTTCAGCTGTAAAAGTGAATTCAAGTTGAATTAAAACCAACTAGCCCGACTCTTAATTAAGCCTCCTTAGTGCAAAAAACCACGGACCTTCACGATCTCCCTGGTCCGGTGGATCTTAAAGCTGAGCTTCCCACTGTGCTCGAGTCCACTGCTTTATTCGTCGCCACTTTGCAAGCTGCCGCCATCGCTCCAAGCTACCATAAGCAAGGCTGATCAGGTTGATCGGATTCTAAAGCGGAAACCTTTCTTGGCGCTTCCAGTACGGAAAAACTAAAACATTAAAAAACAATATTCGTCGCAACTCATCGGCTCACAGCAGCATCGACCGAGCAGCGGTGATGCTATTACTTTTCGATGAAAGAAAATGATTTTCCTGAAGCAGAAAGGGCTTTGACCGATCCATAAAAAAGTTTGCTCGTTCCCATTCGTAAGTGTATCGTCAATGATTTAAATTTCAGGCCAGGCACAGCAGAATAAAAGCATGAACGAGTGATCTAATGTTATAGGGCCCCTGCTCAGCTCGAACCTGCTCTGGAATGCTACAGCACAAGGCGCGAAAGCGTCGCATAGGCGACCCGCACCGCAAAGAGCCTACAAGGAAAATCGTCACAGCAGAAATGTTGGAAAAATTACATTATATTGTAACATTCCCTCGTTACAGTCCCATTACCTCGTAACAATATAATTGAGTGATTACTGTGGTGAAGGATAACTTCGCCTCAATTGCTGGTTTGCCAGCGTGCAGCCAACAGTGACCACTGTCGGAAGTGGGGGGGGGGGGGGGGGGCTCAGCCCCCTAACTTTTCTCAGTGGGGGGGCTCGCGCCCCCCCTTGCCCCCCCGGCTGGTACGCCTATGGGTCTGAGTCGATAACACTAACTTCTGAAAAAGCGCTGCCTACCCAGACGACGCCGCGGAACCATGCATTGAACGTGATGGAAGAGCACGTCACCGTTCCGCCTCTCTCCAGCGTCATCATTCCCGTCGGCACCGAAAAACCCACAGACTTCGAAGGCGTCATCGAGGGCGATCAGCACCTGCTTGTAAACCGTCAGATTTGCGTCGCAAGAGGCATCGCCGAGTTGCGTGAAGGGAAAGCAACAGTGATGCTCACGAACTTCAGCAACGAATACAAGCATGTGAGCAAAGGCACGACGGTCGCCTACATCGAAGAAATTGTGGAAGCCAGCGACGCCCTCGCCCTCGCCGAGTTTACCGAACGTGCTTCGACGACGCAAGCTCACCAACTATCTTTCGACGTCAATCCGAGCCTACCGAAGCATAAACAAGAACAGCTGAAAACCCTGCTCCTGCAATACAAGGACTGCTTTTCGTCGTCGTCAAGAGTTCGACAGACCCCAGTCGCACAACACCGCATCATAACAGACGAAAGCGCCAGGCCACTACGTCAGAGCCTGTAGAGAGTTTCAACGCGGGAACGCGAGGCCATAAAGAACCAAGTCGACGAAATGCTGCGCGACGACATCATCCAGCCTTCAAAGAGTCCGTGGGCGCCACCCGTGGTGTTAGTGAAGAAAAAGGACGGAACCCTACGCTTCTGCGTCGATTATCGCCGCCTGAACAAAATAACGAAGAAGGACGTGTACCCTCTCCCACGGATAGACGGCACCCTGGATCGGCTCCACAACGCGAGATACTTTTCTTCGATGGACCTCAAGACCGGCTATTGGCAAATTGAGGTCGACGAGAGAGACCGAAGACCGCGTTTATAACACCAGACGGACTCTTCGAGTTCAAGGTCACGCCCTTCGGTTTTTGCTCGGCGCCTGCGACTTTCCAACGGGTTATGGATACAGTACTGGCAGGATTGAAGTGGCAGACTTGCCTGGTGTACCTGGACGACGTCATTGTGTTTGCTTCAAACTTCGACGAACACCTCCGGCGACTTGACGCAGTACTTCAAGCAATCAAGGCCTCCGGACTCACCCTCAAGCCAGAAAAGTTCCGCTTCGCATACGAGGAACTCCTGTTCCTGGGTCACGTTATCAGCAAGTCTGGAGTTCGCCCCGACCCACGGAAAACAGCTGCCATCGCTGCCTTCCCGCCGCCCACTGACAAGAAGGCCGTACGCCGATTTCTCGACTTGTGCGCCTATTATAGACGCTTTGTCAAGGAATTTTCACGCATCGCCGAGCCACTAACTCAGCTCACGAAAAACGACGCGGAATTCAAGTGGGGAGCGGCGCAAGTCGAAGCATTTCAAGAATTGAAACGACGCCTGCAGACGCCTCCAATACTTGCGCATTTCGACGAACACGCCGACACGGAAATCCACACCGACGCAAGCAGTGTAGGACTCGGCGCCGTTCTTCTCCAGAGAACTGCCGGCTTGGAAAGGGTTATCAGTTATGCTAGCCGGTCGCTATCCAAGGCAGAAGCCAACTATTCCACAACAGAGAAGGAGTGCCTCGCCACCATCTGGGCTACGTCAAAGTTTCGCCCCTACCTCTACGGGAGGCCCTTCAAAGTTGTGAGCGACCACCACGCCTTGTTTTGGCTAGCTAACTTGAAGGACCCTTCTGGTCACCTCGCAAGATGGAGTCTAAGGCTTCAAGAATTCGACGTCACCGTCGTTTACAAGTACGGACGAAAACACTCCGACGCCGACTGCTTGTCTCGTGCCCCCGTCAACCCGCCGCCGCAGGATGACCAGGAGGATGACTTCTTCTTGGGAACCATAAGTGCCGATGACTTCGCCGAGCGACAGCGCGCCGATCCGGAACTCAAGGGCCTTATGGAATACCTCGAGGGCAAAGCCACCGTGGCTCCAAAGGTATTCAGACGAGGACTTGAGTCGTTTTTCATGCCCAACGGCGTTCTCCTAAAGAAAAACTTCTCGCCACTTCGGGCCGACTCCCTCCTCGTAGTACCTTCGGCATTACGACCAGAAGTTTTGCATGCTTTGCATGACGACCCGACGGCTGGACACCTTGGATTTTCCCGTACGCTGGCAAGGATACAAGAAAAGTACTACTGGCCTCGCCTCACTGCCGACGTACGTCACCCACTACGTGAGGACTTGCCGAGATTGTCAGCGACGGAAGACACCACCGACTAGGCCAGCCGGACTTCTGCAACCCATCGAGCCACCTCGCCGGCCGTTCCAGCAAATCGGCATGGACTTACTGGGGCCGTTCCCGACGTCGAATTCCGGAAACAAGTGGATCGTCGTAGCTACTGACTACCTCACCCGCTACGCCGAGGCAAGGGCCCTGCCCAGGGGCAGTGCCGCCGAGGTAGCAAAGTTCTTCGTCGAGAACATCGTACTGCGTCATGGCGCCCCAGAGGTCCTCATTACCGACAGAGGTACGGCCTTTACCGCGGACCTTACTCAGGCGATCCTAAGGTACAGCCAAACAAGTCACCGTCGGACCACCGCCTACCGCCTACCACCCACAGACCAACGGCCTGACCGAGCGTCTAAATAAGACCATCGCCGACATGCTGGCCATGTACGTCGACGTCGAACACAAGTCGTGGGACGCCATCCTTCCGTACGTGACCTTCGCATACAACACGGCCGTGCAAGAAACGACGCAGATGACGCCATACAAGTTGGTCTACGGACGGAGCCCGGCAACGACGCTCGACGCCATGTTACCGAACGTCACCGATGAGGAAAACATCGACGTGACCGCCTACCTACAGCGCGCCGAAGAAGCACGACAGCTCGCCCGCCTGCGGATCAAGAATCAGCAGACGACCGACAGCCGCCGTTACAATCTTCGACGACGCTTCGTGGAATACCAGGCCGGCGACCGCGTTTGGGTGTGGACACCGATACGCCGACGTGGACTTAGTGAAAAACTCCTTCGGCGATACTTCGTGCCGTACAAGGTGCTTCGACGTCTCGGTGCTCTGGACTACGAGGTCGTCCCGGACGGCATAACGAACTCTCCACGGCGCCGTGCGCGACCTGAACTCGTCCATGTCGTGCGCCTCAAGCCGTATTACGCACGTTAGCAAACCAGAAGACTGCACTTATTGCTTAATTATTGTACTTTCTTTCTTTATTGTTGTGATTTATTGTTGCATGCATTTTCCCCCGTGTTCTGTTTTAAGCATCGGGACGATGCCTTTTCAGAGGGGGGCATTGCCACGCGCTATTCTTATTTTCACTTTTGTTGTATTCGGTTTTCGCCCACAAAGACCGTCAGCAAAGCTCAGCTCAAACCGCGCCTTATTGTTCTAGAACCTTCGCGATTATTGTAGATCGTTTTGTTAAGATTGCGCGCAAGACGCGACCACTCGAGATTATTCCTGAGCTTGCGCGATGACCAGTGATAAGGCTAGAATGTTCGACGCGTGATGCATAAAAGCCGGCGCGCTGTAACGATGTTCAGTTGATCGACGGCCGACGCTCTGTTCGCCGCTATCAGTGCCAGCGTGTATTGCTGTAATCTTACTTTCCGTTTACCGGCCACAAGTTCGGCCTAATAAACAGTTTCAGCTTGGACACATCGCCTGCTGCCTTCGTCGACGTCAGAACCACGTGGCAATAGTTTATAACAAAGGGGGGAGGAAAGTGAGGGTGAGGAGGAGGGGAGAGAGTAAAGCATGACACTAGCCTTGTATAGTTTTGTTTTCTAAGGGATTGGGAAAGGTAGGGAGGGGTGAGGTTGATGATGCAAGTGTGAGGAATCTCCGTTTCACATTTGGCATACAACCAAGGAAGAAAATGAGGATCGAGGTGGGAAAGCGCGGTTATGTGCCAAGCCCCTCCTAGCCCATTGAAGTAAAGTATTGCAAGGGTGTGGGAAAGGGTACTGAGTGTGAGGGGGGAATAATGGGAAGATGGGGAGGAACGAAATGAAGAGAGGAGAGGGTAAATCATGGAATAGCCTCGTAGTATAGTTTGAAAGGGAATGAGTAAGGAATGTGAGGGAGAGGAGGTCTGTTGAAGAGTGGGAAAGAGGAAAAGGAGGAAGTGAGAGGGTGTAAACCTGGCACAGCTACGTTGATCATAGCAAAGGGTGGGAAAGAGAAGTGAGGAAGAGGTGGAGAGAGGGTAATACGGAAATAAAGGAAGTAAGATGACAGAAGTAGGAAGAAGCTGAAGGAAGACAAAGAAAGAACACCAGGTGATCGCGATTGCTTGCCAGCTCCCCTCTTTACTCAGGTTTCACGAGCGTGGAACTGGCTTTAATTATTTTATCTGCAGGCGTCAAGTGTGGTAATAAAAATATCTGGGGTGTAACGTCCCCAGACCACGATATGATTACATGAGAGACGCCATAGTGGAGGGCTCCGGAAATTTCGACCATCTGGCGTCCATCGAAATGTGACCACCGCGGCCGGGATGAAGCCCGCGACCTTCGGGTCAGCTAGCAGCCCCCAACAAACCACACCATATCTCCCTTGTATCTCCCGAAATGACCCGAATGTGGAGCTCCCAAATTTACGTTTCTTAAAAATTGGCAAAACGTTTTTTCTGGATATAAACCAAGAACTGAAAAGTACTAAGGACCAATAAGAGCTCCAGAAAGTCATTGCGGGACGAATGATTTTCATAAAAAACGCCATCAAAACAAAACAGCCCGCACTGATCCCCGAAATGCCCTTGTGTGAGCAAAATACTTGTGTGAAAAAAAAAAAAAAAAAAGGAAGGAAAAGCCACGCATGCGCATTTGCTGTTGGGCTTCGCGCATGCGCGCTTTGTGACGCGCTCGGTCTTCTGTCTTTGAGAACTTTGCAGCGCTGCCTTCATCATCCGTTGTGCAGCCGTGGTTTTTCATTGGGTTTCTGTGCTCCATTGCGTGCTCCGTGGATTCGTGCGGTAGTGCATAAGTCATCGTCAAGATTACGTGAATTTTTGTGGGTTGCATCGCTACAAAAGGTATGTACGACCATCTCGATGCGACGAAGTTGCAATCGGATACTTCTGTTGCGCGTGAAAGTGGTGTAAGTTCAATAGTGCGTACGAGTGCAAAGTTCCGAGTTCGCGGCTGCTGTCTTTGTTTCCTTTCCACTAGGATGGTTGGGAAGAAAGCGCGGGCGCGACGAAAACCTAAGAACCCGTTTGAGATGAGTCGTGACATAATTCGCTTGTTCTAGACCGTAGCAATAAAAGAAATTTTGTCTTGCCTTAAGCTTTGTTCCGAAACTGTACTTCTTTTCCACACGTGCTAATAAGATTCTTCTCGCATCTCGTTTAGTTTTTGCACGCGAGAAAGCTTTTTAAAATATTTTTATATACACGAAACGTAAACGAGAAAAAATATAATGATAGAATTCATATCTTAGTTTCTGCTTACCCGTATGTGCGAGTATGAGCGATAATCCCGACTTGATGCTCTGACTAAAGATACCGGAATGATACCCCCCCCCCCCCCCCCCACACACACACACACACATTTTACCAAAAATCGCATAGCGCATGAAAGTTGTTCCGCTTGATCATTAGTTTTTCTCATTTTATGCTCATCCACTACGCTCATTGCTTAAAGGGGTACTGACACAAAAACTTTGGCCTCGCGTTTTTTTGCTGCAATGTGTTGATGGGGGCCTGTTAGTCATAACACGGCACCTCGTTTGCTGCAGCGCGCGACAGATATTTAATTACAGGCTCCTCATTACCGACCAGTTTCAGTTTCGGTTTGAGAGAGCTCGAAAAACGACAAGCCGCCGGGTGCAACTATCACCACCTAGCGTGCGCAGCTCTCGATCACGTCAGCACACAGAACTGTGACGAACTTCCACACGGTCCGCATCAAGAAGTCCTTTCGAATAGGAAACGGGACAGCAGTGTCGCCAAACACAAAACTTTCAACGCGTGCGCCGCGGCCACGGACTAGCGACCAGCCGCCGAGAAGTAAAGACTGCTGGAACAAACACGGCAAAAGAAAAATGGCGGCTATGACGTCATCATAACTTGTTGCAGCGGGGTCACGTGAGGGAAGTAGGGGGGGTCACCGAGGGTCACCTCTGATGGTGTCAGTAGAGCGAGGGAGTCGATCGCTCGCGCAAACTTCAAAATTAATTTAAAATACCTTCCAAGCTATATTAGCTGTTGATATTTTGCAGATGATATACACATGTTCACGGGAATCGAACCCGCAGGCTGTCTCGGCCGCGAAATTTTGTGTCGTACCCCTTTAACGCCGAGTTGCCACAGTGCGCTCGCAGCAGACTGATAATTCGTAAACTAAGCGCTCTGCCACGAGTTGAACTGCATCTTCGGCGGTGCTCTCGAGCTTTGTTTATCGAGCAGCGCGTGCATATATACCCCATTTTTGCTCAGTGAGGGTTACCGTGTGCAATATGTATAGCCGCAGCCACAGATAGTAGCGCTTACGTACAGTGAGCGGTGTACTCCGCTTCATCTGTAACATACACGCGCAAGCAAACAAGAGTGGCAGACAGTGACAGCTAGCACACTAAAGTGACAGTGACAGATGGTGCTTGTGCTTACCGTTATCTTCCTTGTAAATGTGTGAAACCGCACATCATGTACTTCTAATTATGAACCGATTGGCAATAAAAAAAATCACAGCATATCCACGGAGTGAATGATGATGAGTGGGCGAAGCTCCCGGAGGTTCATCGGTAAACCGTGAATCTTCCGTGAATTCTGCCCAGTACATCATCAACGACGCGAGATCGGGCGCGTTTATACTAAAGGGTAGATGAGAGTCATGGCGCCTTGCAGCTCACATTATTTTACATGTACGCGGTGAATTGTTATTGTTTAATCACGCACAGGAGAAATCTCACACCGGCACTACCTTGGAGGCCAAAATCCAGTGCATATATATATGCGGGGTGGCCAGTGAACGGTTGTGCAGCGCGAGCAGTCGGTTTTTTTAAATGCGAAGCATTTCTTAGCGAACTTCGGCGACTTTGAGCTTATCTATCTATCTATCTATCTATCTAGCCGCCTACGACTTTGTGCTCTCCTGGCCGTATCGTTAATGGGATTTATACCAAATTTGGTATACCATAACATGACTGTATGACGAACACAAATGGCTGGTCATATCATGAAAATCATGACTAACTTGTCATGAAAAGTATGATTTACATGCCACGCTCATGGCCGGCTCGCGGCCGTTTCGTTAGCTTGATATACACCAAATTTGGGATTGAGTGACGTGACTGTATGACGAACATAAATGACAGGTGGTAATATGCAGATAATGACGTGCATGTCATGTGCAACATGACTTGCATGCCACGTTCATGACACACTCGTGGCCGTTTCGCTAGCATGATATACAACAAACTTCGTATTGAGGGACGTGACTGTATGACGAGCATAAATTACAAGTGGTAATATATATGGAAACCATGATATGTCATGTGCAACATGACTTGCATGCCACACTCATGGTACTCCCGTGGCCGTTTCGCTAGCTTGATATACACCAAATTTGCTGTTCAGTGACGTGATTGTATGACGAGGATAAATGACTAGTGGCAATATGCAAATCATGACATGTCATGTGCAACATGACTTGCATGCCACGTTCATGACACCCTTGTGGCCGTTTCGCCAGCTTGACATACAAATTTTAAGGTGAAAGCCTTTAATGTCTCATGTTCACGTCCGACGTCCGCCCGTCCGTCCGTCCCTCCAGCCGTGCCCTGGCAAAGTGCCAGCTGGGCGCCGGGGCGCGCAAACGGACGCTGGTCGCGTTGGACTTTACAGCGCTCGCGCTTTGCTTGCGTAGCGTCGCTGTGACCAGCGTCTCTAATCATGCAAGGAGGGAGACGCGCGCATCACGTTCCATTCTGACCGACCCCGTCTCAGTGGGCGCAGGCGTTCGAGGAACACACTTTGGAATTGACAGGGTGTCCGTCAATTTAAACGCTGGAACGTGGATGGCGTCTGCACGATGCGCAGAGCGCGAGAATACGAACGCATGCGAAACGAAGGCAGATTGGTCTCGCATCTCGTTGCGATTCGAGGTAAGAAATTAAGCGAACATAGGTGGCAGGTTGTAACATGAAAATCATGGCATGCATGTCAATCTACAATGCCATTTACATGCCACGCTCATGGTGCGCTTGCGTCCAGTTCGCTTGCTTGATATACACCAAAATTTATATTGCGTGACGTGACTGTATGACGAACACAAATGACAGGTCCTAACATGTAAATAATGACATGCATATGCATAATGACATGCATACAGCATGATTTGCTCCTTGATGGCTGCTTCGCATGACATCGATTCCCACAGTGCGTAGGATCTGCCGGTTTTTTTCAATCAATGAAACGCGCTAGCAGACGCTGCCTGCGTCGCGAGGCGAGAGAGGGGAGAGGGGGGGGGGGGGGACCGTAGGAGCGGGTCCTGTCGGCGAGCGCGCGCTGCAGCAGTTTTCCGAGCCCTCCAAGCCCTCCGCTATAACAGCGCCATCTATCATCTTTAATCATCAACGTATACGAAAAATCACTAAAGCCATCTAGTGATATGATTTCCGAAGGACATATACACGCAACGCCATCTAGTGAGCAATTCTTAAAACTAACTAGAGCTGGCTACATACATACTACTACTACTACTACTAGGGCCGTAACTAAGGGGGGGGGTTGAGGGGGGTTCTGACACCCCCCGAAAATTTTTTCATGCTTTAACTTTGCGGGTGACACTAAAATACTCGCACGCCCTCACAGCGGCCACCAGTTGCCAAAGTTAGCCGTTCTACACACAAACACCCCCCCGAAAAAAATTCCTGGGTACGGCCCTGACTACTACTACTACTACAGAGGAGGGAACGACCCACACCCTGAGGAGCTTCGCCCCTAAATCTTTTTCACTATTCCAAGTGGCGCAGCAGTTCCCCGCCAATACATTTTTGTTGCAGCATGTATGCATTCACTGCCTCCTTTTCGTTATGCAACGCTGCCGTAGCAGCAATAGCTCAAGAGAGCAGGTAGGAATGATTATGTTGCTTCAAGTGGCTAGAGGTAAACGTTGATGGAACTGGAAGCTGCCAAAGCTGTTTTGATTGAAGGGCAGATTGCGTGTGCAAGCGCGGAGTAATAAATTTAATGGGCCCCTAAACAACCTCTGAAGTTACAAAGCACCAGTGAATTATTCAGCGTTTTCTGTCGTTTATGCACAATTCATGATGTCCTCAGGCTGTTCACGTGCATGACACCATGAAGAAATAAACTCTCGATTGTATATGAGGGTAGTGAATTCTCCATCTTTGCTTTGCCATGCAGTTGCACGCCCATTCTGCCTTGTCTTGCTTCACTATTGTGTGCGATCAACTGATTTCACCTCGTTTTGTATTCTCGGCTGCGCAAGAGGAGAAAGCAGCATGTAGTCGAACTGATAGACTCAAGGTTTAGTGCTGATATTGTCCACGTGTTTTATAAGGAAATAACACGCGAGGAAGAGATATCGCCTGTACAAAAGGGTAGTGAAGCCGAGAGAGAGAGAACAACTTTATTGATTCGATCCGGCATAACAGGGGAGGGGGTAGGGATGGAGACTCTTGCGCCCGCTGGCCCTTCGGAGGCGGGGGGCCGAGAAAAAAATGATTCTCTGCTTTGAACTCGGTGTTGATTATGGGCCCATTAAATTAAGGCAATTCTTCAACCAACAAAACTGTCCCGTAGTGTTTTGAGTTTGGCCCAGTGCATTTGCACGGAATGTTTAACTATTCATGTAATAAATCTATCATACTCGTTCATGCGCTTAGAGAAGGTATATATGTGGGCTTCTTAACTCGAAAAGCAATTTTTATGAGCGGTAAGTAAAAGGGCACCGGATACGTTCAAACAACGAAAGAACGCACTCGCAGACACATAGCGCTACTTTCAACAGTTTATTTTGTGATCCCGATAGGCGTGCTCACAGGGGGTGGGCAGGGGAGGCTTCCCCCTTTAGTCACCTAAGAAGGCGGAGGGGGGTGAGTACAGTCTGCCCCATACATTGACTTGATAGGGAGGGGCGCTGCAACGAACCTTGCGCCCGCTTATGGTGATCCCTTACACTACTTATTTAGCAAAGCATGAGCACATCCGCTGCGCAGAAGTAACAGAACATCACTAGGCAACATCGGGGACAACAAGAAAATGAAATTCATTTTTTATGAGCGCGATAGACGGCATGCTAATGTCCTTGTCACCCATCTTTTCAATCTGTCTTGCTCATACAATCTCGCGTGTAAGCTGATTCCTAATTCTTCCCACAATTATGCAAGTGTAGAACAAAGGAAGGCAACGGAACTTCTTAGAATACATTGCTAGGAATGCACCTTCCACGTTTCTAATATTGTAATGGCGTTCACGCAGCCGGTCACTGAGTCAGCGAGTGTGTTGTCTGCCGCTATCTTGTGGTTGCAGCTAGTCGCAGCTACGGTGGACAAACCGGTCGCTGCCTGAATGACCGGCTGTGTGGAGACCATTACAATGCTGGAAACGTGGCTGGTGGTTTCCTAGCCATGCATTGTAAGAAGTGCGGTTGCCTTTCTTTGTTCAACACGTGCAGAACTGTGGCAAGAAATAGGAATCAGCTTACACGCGAGATTATAGAAGCGGGGGGAGATGAAAAAGATGGGTGGCAAGTGCATTAGCATGCCGTCTTCCGCGCTGACAGAAAATGGATTTGATTTTTTGGTGTCCATCATGTTGAGTAGTAAAGTTTTGTTGCTTCTGCGCAACAGACGTGCTCATGTCTTGCTATATAAGTAGTGATGGGACCACAATATAAACTGTGGAAAGTAGCGCTGTATGTGTGTGCGTGTGTGTTCCTTCGTTCTGTGATCGTCTCAAGTGTGCTTTTACCGTTCAAAGGAAACAGACTACCAACGTGCCAAGATTACCACCGTGGTCGAAAATTAACCCATTTTCAGAAGCTGACTCTACATGTATGCTTCTGCGAAATATGCGCTATGTCGATGATATTGTGTATGCTATACCAACAAACTCACCGTGCAACAACAGCCACGGCCCATATTGATTTCGTGAAATATGACACAAAAATAATGCAAACCGCGTAAGAGTCAACATTCATAAATTATGTTCTTGTCTCGCATTGTTGTGCATCTTAATAATTAGTAGGAGCTACCATCGTACCGTGCCAGTCAAGCAGCGCACTCAAAAGAACGAAATGGAAAGAGGCAAGAAAAACTCTCCACTCGCTGAATTTGCAACGACTACCGTGGTTTTTTTGTGTCTCTCTATTGAGGTTAGGCTGTGGTACACAATTAAAAGGAAGTGAGACATTTGATGTCAAGTTTTACAACACTGTTCTAAAAAAAACTGTGCTTAGGCTGCAATAACTTTACGTAAGCTGTACACATTCTCTTGTATATTCGTTTTGTATGTGGCAGGCGGCACATGAGTCTCGAGAGCATGGCGCATGCAGAAGGGTGCACAGAGTGTTAACAAAGCTATAGGTGTCTCAAGTTTGTGTTCTCCGGTTCTACTTTCTTCCAGATATTTAAAAACAGAGCAAGAGGAGAAGCCTTGTAACGAAGATTCTTCTATTTGAGCTAGATTGCACAAGATCAGCTGAAAATGAATCATTTCTGTATTTACATAGTTGTTTGTGCCAATCCTCTAGGTCCTGGGCATTTATTAAAATGTATCTTCGCAATGAGTTTAATCAGTTTTCAAAGTAAACAAGTTTTACTTAGCACACATGTCACAAACATGCATTAGTACAACGAAACGCATTTTTTTGTGCGCAGCGTTTGCATGTGTAAGTGCACGTGCAAACCAAATTTCGTGTACTTAAATCCAATGGTGTAGCCAGGGGCGGGAGTGGCACATCGGTGAATTGTATTTCACCGGTGTGCCACTCCCGCCCATGCCCATGGCTGCACCACTGGATTTTGGTGCACAAAATTTGGCTGGCATGTGCATTTAAATGCGTAGATGTTACACACGAAAAACCGCTTCGTCCATTCTTAACAGGAGCGGATTAATTAACGAGAAACCCTTATTTGGAAGGTCTCTGGGAGGACAACAAAGTTGGAAATTGCTGGTTGCTAAAGCGTACTCGGGACGTTTTTTCGGCGCTGTAGGATTTTTTCTGGGAAGTAGTATATGTCCCACCAAAACCTTTTTGGGGCATTTTCGGGAGGTTGGTGGTTTGTTGGGCGAGGGCATTCAAGCGTAAGCGTGCATCTATCGTATTTCTTGTCTAAGAACGGAGGTGCCAGCCGGCCTACGTTTTAAATGCGGATCACTGTACGGGCCTGTATTGAGCGCTTACCACAAACATTCGTGCCATCGGCGCTTTGGTAAACGA
This sequence comes from Rhipicephalus appendiculatus, assembly GCA_030522465.1. NCBI lineage: Eukaryota > Metazoa > Arthropoda > Arachnida > Ixodida > Ixodidae > Rhipicephalus > Rhipicephalus appendiculatus. Next base: position 19,548 of record JALIZH010015744.1, read on the forward strand.
ACAAAGCAGTAGGGGAATCTACGAACGGGAATCGCTGGGTGCCCGTGCGACGCACTTCCTCAGGTTTTACAGTAGTGGAGCTGCCATGTTCTTTTTTTTTTTCATGACTACTTGTTGCACTGCATTCCTTCCGCAACCTGAATTGCTAACTGACTTTTCACGCAGGCCTTGTAAAGCATGCGAGTTATGAATTCCTGCAAGTTGTTGGCGATCACCAGCGCATATGCACAAGTGAATTTCGTTTTCGAATTGTCGTCTGCATATTCATCTTCAGACAAGGGACATCTTGCGAAAAGGTGTTCATGCGCGGTGACACACGATAAGGCAGTATCTCCCTGCTCTGAGAGTTCCATTGCGGAAAAAGCAGATCCGCGAAGGATTTCAACGAAAGCTCCCTGGGTGCCGCCATTATCACCTTTGGGGCTGTAAACATGCGTGACCTCACCCCCTCGCCCTCCCCCCCCTCCAAAATTCACGGTCGATGTAACGATGTATTGGCCTCGAGGGCCACCACTGGAAACGCCGGCGCCACCGTCGGCGTGACGTGCTTGGCAGGATCACGCGGTCTCGGCGGCCGCGTCGGCTGCTTGCGGAGCGCTGCCGCGTGCTTTGTAAATGAGTTTCAAGCTCCACCTGCGCTGCGGTCGGTACGAATACGGAGGTTTTCTCGCATTTTGAACCCAACTGAACCCATTGCAACAGGAGTGGCTGCCTCCGAAAGCGATGAACATGCTGCTCTTCTCGGTGCTGTATGCCGGACGGACGCAACGAAGTCCGGTATTCGCCTCGTGTGCGACCGATGGCGGCGCTGCGAACGGCGCTCCGGTGACGCAAGGGCGGGGATTCGGCTTTTGTCGTCTGCTACGCTCTGGCTAAAACAGCAGCATTTTCGTTATAGTTCGCTCGCGTCGCACGGCGTTTCTCGACTAGTAGCTACATTTTCTTCTAATCATATTTCTTGAGATTACTGCTAGCATTACAGGAGCTTAAGAAACGTTAACATTTAACATATCTTCTGTATACCCACAGCCATTGCGGTCAGGTTCATGCCCCCGAGTTCGTAGCGTCACTCACTGGGCTGGATGGCGATAAAATAGCTTACGTGAAAGCGCGAACGCCCCCGCCAAGTGAGTTAAAGAGAGTCTACGCTGCTTTGAAATTGAAGCGCGATCAATTTTGCGGCTTATTCGCAAAAATCAGCGTTGTGTAAACAGACTTCAGTTGAACGAAAATTCACGCTCCACTCCCAATTGTAGTCATGTGGACTTGTGCAGACACGGCAGCCGACAAAACGAAATCGATAACTTCATCGACCAGCGGGTTGCTGCAGACCACTAGCACAGATTGGGCGAGCTGGATGCAAATAAGATCGCTCGGAATGAAACGCCAGCAGTGGTGCGCGTGGTACAGTTCGACCCTTATGATTACAGATAGATACGTTCATGAGCCGCATTCATGTTTTCGATCGCGCTGTGCTGCTGTGCGAGCCTGTCAATGGTGATGACAGGATGGCGCGCGCTATATTTCTATACTTGGGCAACGCGATCCGCTGTAGTGTTCGCGTTTAATTTGACACCGATAGTACAGATTGGTAAAAAGTAGGAAAAAACGGCGAATGTGTCCAGGAAGGGGAGAAAGAGAGCTCTTTCCCACCATTCTTTTGGCACCTGTGGCTGATTATTGCTATTCTTTACCATGCTGTAACAAGATTAAATATTTTAAGGTGAGCGATTCCTCATCAAATGCGAAAATTCACCGTCGGCGTCCCCCCGTCGGCAGGGTCAACACGAGTGATGCGAAAATGCATCACATGATGACGTCATCATGACATTCCAGACCGCCAAAATTTGCGACGTCATAACGTCACGTCACATGATTACGTCATCACATGACATAGTCGCTTTGCATTGCCTCCGTGATTGGTGGGCCGATTTCGGAGGCGATGCAAAACCAGGTGATCTGTAGAAAGCTTCAGTGCAAAACCACGTTACGTCCAGAAAGCATTCGGAGGGGGGCGGCGAAGGAACAATACATCGACTCAAGAAAAAGATGGCTTTCGCCTTCGAGTGATCTTAGGCAAATGCATAAGGAACTCGAGTCTTTTTAGTACACTGATCGCATCAAGACCTATCAGGAGTCGACCGTTGAGGCTGATTTACAGTATTTTATTGCAAATACATCTTCTTACGACTTTCGATGCGAAATCTTTGTATTTATCAACGTTGGTATGATTACACTAATTCTGTTCAGCATATTTTCAGACCACCATGAACGAGTGAACAAACGTCGATTTATTAGCGTAAGGGTTAAAATATGTTGAAAAAAAAAAGAACAAAAACAAAGGAAAATCACTCTGGACAACCTAACAATATTTCATATCCCCTTCGTGCATCCCCTTTAGACTCACCCTGTTTATTTCGTGTTTCAATTGAAAGAACTTACGACGCGCTTACGCAGCAGCTGCTAAAAATGTGGATTTAATCAAACGTTGTTGCCGGTAACGCCATTTAATTTATTTGACTGACATCACACGTCGTTTGTCATTCTCCGAACATAGGAATTGAGGCGAAGGAGCAGGCTTGGCAACCGAACACGCCAGCACGCGGTATACATTTATTGCGCTTTAACGCAGACATGGAAGCTGAAGCCCGAACGCTGAAGTCAGTGATCGAAAACGGGCAGGAAAATCATTTTGAGTGCGCCACGGCCATAGAACAGTCGCGAAAAGAAAAATTCAGCATAGAAGCAGATGTGCACATGGATGGCTAGCAGACGACACCAGGAGCAATCGACACAGAACGTGCTCCCGACGGCAACTCCGCTCGATTTCGCTGGGCATTTGACTTGAACATTCAGTACAAATCGCTTTGTGAACTTGCCCACCAATATTTCAATAACTCGAGCACGATAGACAGGCCGGCAGCGTCGAGCAGCCTTCACGTAGCGAGCGCGCGCGCGCGCGAAGAGCTGCATCCGAGTCCTCTCCCTGACGTCACACGCGAGAGGGCGCCACTCAAAGATCTCGAGGCGAATAAGCCTGCACCGTTGCCCGTGGGACAAGAAACTGCGTGAAGAGTGGGTTGTGGTGCTAAGAACCGGCAAGCAGCGATCGGCTACGAGTCTTGTGTACAACAAGCACTTCCGCATCGACGATTTTCACTACTGCGTCGGGGCTGTGATGTTCAGTAGCAGAAAGTGCGCGCTGCGACGATCGTCTGCGCGCGCTCCCCGCCGGCTAATGGTGCTCATCTACCGCAGTATGGAAAAGGCGCTGCCTTTTGCATCCTGCGATACCACCTCAGAAAGTTCGTTTGCGACCTCTTGATCGTCGGCCCCGTGCTCAGCGTCTATACAATATGGGCTGCAGATACTTGAGTGATTGTTTAGATACGTTGGCTATAAAAATTCGCAAGGTTCCTTGTGCATTCCCCTAAGATGACCAGAAGGCGGAAGCCACCTTCTTCTCCTTCTCGTCAGTCAATGTATTGATTTTCCCCGCCCCGCTCCAGAAAAACTTTGTGCACCTAACGAGGTTTTGCACTGCCTCCGTGATCGGCCCACCGATCATGGAGGCTATGCAAAGCGACCATGTCATGTGAACACGTCATCATGTGCCATCACGTTATGTGGCGTCATGGCGACGTCATGACGTCTTCACAAATTTGGGCAATCTGTGACGTCATGATGACGACATATGGTGACGTCATCACGTGATGGTGATTTTTTTGCATTGCTCGTGCCGACGCCGACGAGGCGGGATGCCGACTGTCAATCTTCGCATTTTACGAGGCATCGAAGGCTTTCGCCTTCATAACCTATACGCGACGTTTGCTGGTGGATGTACATAGCGAGCGAGTCAAATGCCGCGGCTGATGTGTGCTGCGTTTGTGTTGGCAATAACATTCTTTCATGCAGTCAATCGTACATTCTCATGACGCAAACGCTACGTGCTAAAAATCCCAAATTTACTTGTACCACTCTCAAACTCAAGTTGGGCCTATTCAACCCCATGCATTTTTTGGAGCCTTATTTATTTATGTCGAAAGGATGCCGCGCTGTTGGCGTTAGACTCGACATCCCTAATTGCTGGGCAGCTCGCCAAATTATGCTGGGCATTAAAATTTTGCATTTTACTCTTTACGTGTTGTTGTTACCCAGCTTTGCAGCTGCAGGTTGCTGCAATAACTCCTCTTTCTTTCACCGCTATTTCAAGTTCAGGTCGGTCCTTGTTCACATCGGCGTTTGCAGAACAAGTGCGGCGAACGTATTTTCATTCGTTTCCTTGGCGTTGTATACTACTACATGGCCTCGTGGACTACTTCTCCTTCCATCAGCAATCTCAAAGTGGTGACGCTTTGGTCTATGAACATGTTGATGGCAGAGAGCGGCGAGTTCAGTGGAATGCAAAGGGAATGATAATTAAGCAACATGTTAAAGAAGGCATCGCATTTTCTCACGCTTTGTGCGACCACCAAACGAAACGAACACACTGAAATAATAGGAGCTGCGGCAATTGCTCGCCTAGAAGACCGATCTATATGCAGTGCGAAGCAACATGTCAAATGACATTGAAACATACATTAATTTTGACTGAAAAAAAAAAAAACGTGAGTCGTCGGGACGGGACATTACAAATTGCCATATATATGCACACCGAAGTCGTAGTTGTAACAAAAAAAAAAAAAAAGGAACAAAAAAGAACAAAAAGGAATTGCTCTGATAGCGTCCGCGCAACAATGGTTTTTGTGTACTCACAAATTCTCATCTTTTGCGGCTTAAAGTTCACAGCACGGCGCCAAAACACGCTCGTAGCGACAGCGAAACCATCAGTACGAACATATACATCCAAGCGCTCATACATGCAAATAAAGCTCCGCCGGTCGCCGCGAACCCGTACGATCACTGGCTTGAGGCTTCTTTCTGTTATGCTCCATTTAGGTATACAGGCATCTACTCTAACAAAGTATTTCACATAGTTTGCACTCAGCGACTGACTACATTTCACGGGGTCTCCATCGCGGTGACCGCGTGAAACGACTGTAAACTATATTGTGCTTTCTTTTCGTCGAAAATTATTATTTTAACAGTAAAGAGCATATTTCGTTTCGAAAGTACGCACAGAAATGTACTGGAGCGCTTCCGCGAGGTGTTTTGTAGAGCGCCGACAGCAAATCTTATGGGGAGCGCGCGGCGGTATCCTGCCTAGCACGCAATCGAGGCGCGCCCGATAGAGGGCGACTCCGTAACTCCTCGAGGCCAATACCGGCCCTTGTACGCCCGCATCATGTTGCTACAGCGCCACCATGTTGTATTCCGGCAGTGTCATTTGCTTTGTCGGTAGTGCGGTGCATTGGAGTCTGCACAATGGGCGCCGTCAACAAAAGCACCAACAAACAGCACACGTGGTTTTTAGGGGCGAAGCACCTCAAAAACCCACAATGTCCGTAAACAGCCGTCCGGTGTCTACATCAGATGTAGCGCAGGTGCATGTGAACAAACCGAAGCATCTGTGAACCACAAAAAAGGTTATCAAAAAGCTGTTAGCCAGAACAAACAAAATAAAAGGCCACAACGCCGTAAAAATAACATTGACATTTCAAACACCCATCAATCAAAGCATATGACAGGACAAAAGGTTAATACGAAAAACATAAAACGCTGTTAACCCGAACAAAATAGAAGGCCACGATTCATGATGCGATGCACACTGCTTGGCCGCATCTTTAGCATTCATTTCGTAAATATGCGTCAATAATGTTGAAATGCTTTTTTTCCTGCTGAGATAACAAGAAGCACCTTGTTTTGTTTATTTCTCATTATGTTTTCGGCGTTCATCTGAGCAGGAACCTGACGTAATCGCAGAAGATATATACGAACCATCAGAACAACATATCTAGTGCGGTGCCGTGTGTGATCGGCGCAACTTCTTTGTGCGAAAGGGTCCTTCAGGGCAACAGACTGGATTTACTGTAAAGTACTTTACTTATTCAGTCGACTCTCGTTAATTAAAACTCGAAGGGACCTCTGAATTTTGTTCCTTATTATCAGAAGTTCTCATGTATATGAGTCTGGACAAGGTGACAGCACGCATATGATTAGGCACTGATTTTAATCCCATTTTAAAAATTTTAAGCGTTGTTAAACCCCAACTGCACCATATAAACAGAAAGCAGAGGCGCTATGGTCCACAAGTTTGTTGGCCATTTAGTACTGACCAGGCCTTTTAAAGAAATCGTGAATTGTCAACTGCCTCTTAGCTATACATAGCTTGCACGTGACGTCACATCCGCCATATTTACGAACCACCTGTCGCTTGCCTGACGCGCGCGCGCCGCGCGCGCTGCGAGGATACGTCGAGCAGTGGTTTTCTCTGTGCCGTGACAGCCTTCTGCTCGCACATGCCAGCATTTCGGAGTGCACAGCCCTTTTGCGGGGGCTACTTCTCGCAAGTTGATTGGATTAGCGCGTGTGCGGTACCAAGAGAAGATCGAACTGTGCGATAACGTCGATCCCTACGCACTTCGCCTGGGAACAGACACAAGCGCCGACGCCAGCCTGTTGCCGAGTGTCGCTCACGGTGACATCGTAAACTACCTGGTGTTCTCTACCAGCTTTGTCACCCTGGACCAAATGAAAGCGTACAAAGCGTTGGAGTCCCACAATTATTTCACCAGTGGTTGGGTGAAGAGTTTGTCGGCAAAGAGGCTCGGAGAGGACAAAGTGCTACTACTTGGAGAGGTAAGCGCAGCTTCTTTTTTTTTCACGTGTCTCTCAACTGGTAGTACATAGTTTTAAAAGTATCCGCCGCGGTATCTCGCTGGTTAAGACGCTCGGCTGCTGAGCCCGAGGGCCCCGGATCAATCTTGGAGACGAAAATCGGGAAAGCGCCCGTGCGATATCGGTGCACGTTGAACCCGCGGTGGTATCGAGCCCTTCACTACGTAGCCCATGTGTTGCTTGTTAAACACCAGATCGCACTATTAGTTGCAATTTGTTAGTGTTTAACGACCTTCACAAAAGGTGATTTTAAAGGTTTCTGGTTGCTAAAAAAAGTTTGCAAAAGAGCGAGGTAGTTTAGTGGTGTTGTGTAAAAGGACTGCTGTTTATGAGAAAAGTGTGCATACTGCACGAGAAAATGGACACATTAAACTTGGAAACCAAGCACTAGTGAGTCAGGTAATAGTGAAAAACTTGTTTATGAGTAGTGATCGAAATTTTTAATTCTTTTTATGCTTATTTTGCAGGTGAACCACTCTCAAAGGTTGGCAGAGTGCGCCCTCTAAAGGTGTGGGTGCTGTGCAAGCAGAGCGGCACCGTAGTGACTGGACACTGTACCTGCATGGCAGGGACTGGGGAGACTTGCTCACATGTTGGTGCCTGCTTGTTCGCCATTGAAACAGGTGCCCGGCTCAACCAGTCGACAACTTGTACTCAGAAGGAGAATGCCTGGCTGCCGGCTTACGTTGAGAAGGTGAAGTACAAAAGACTTAAAGACATAGACTTCAGTTCCTCGAAAGAAAAGAAGCGTCTACAAAAGACTTAAAGACATAGACTTCAGTTCCTCGAAAGAAAAGAAGCGTCGCCTTGATGAAACAAGCAGTGGATTAAAAGAAACCAAACAGCCGAAGCAACGAAAAGGCATATCACCACCATCCCCGACTGAGCTCGAGGAGCTTTATGCCGCATTCACCACAACAGGCGTTGTACCTGCTATATTTTCTCTGCTGCCTGACCATTGTGAAAGCTTTCAAGAACCTGTTCAAAGAACAGTTGCTCACCTCAGAGACCTCTACTCAGACATTCATGCATCAGATCATCTGGACACTCTTGTCGCAAAAGCTGGACACTTTTATGTCAACGTTCACCGTCAGTGAAGAGACTGTTAAGTCTGTAGAAGCTCGCACAAAAGACCAAAGCAGGTCAAGAGATTGGTTTTTACACCGGGCTGGTCATGTGACGGCTTCTGTGATGAAGAATGTATGCTGCACAAGCGTTCTCAAGCCCAGCATATCGCTTTTGAAAGGGATATGCTACCCTGAAAAGCGTTCGGTGAAGACACCTGCAGTTACATGGGGACTGACACATGAGCAAGATGCCTTTAAAGCATTTCAAGACAGCCAGCAAGACAAGCACCATGGCTTCCATTGCGGGAAGGCTGGTCTGCACTTGAGTGCTGATTATCCTTTTGTTGGCGCCACACCAGATGCTCTCGTCTGCTGCAGTTGCTGTGGCAAAGGTGTAGGTTGAATTTAAATGGCCCATACTTGCTACGGAACGCTGAAGAACTAACAGAGCTCTCAGCTCCCAACTCGTGCCTCTGCACCATCAATGGCGTCATGCAGCTGCGAAGGCAGCATGCTTATTATTTTCAAATTCAAACTCAAATGGCAGTGTGCCAAGTTGACTACTGCTACTTCGTTGTTTAGACTCCTAATGTTCTCTACGAAGAAAAAAATCTTGAAAAGATGATGAGTTTCGCACCAGCATGATGGCTACTGCCAAAGAATTCTTTGTGAAAGTTATCCTACCCGAGCTGTTCAGCCACTATTTTACTAGGCAGCTCAAATGTCCAGATGAGACAGCCAGCGAGGATGCGTACTGCTTCTGCCGAGGGCCAGAGACTGGCAAAATGATCGCTTGTGACAGCAGTTCCTGTCAGTACAAATGGTTTCATTTTTCATGCGTTGCTTTGAAGAAAGCACCAAAAACGAAGGGTTGGTTTTGCCCTGAATGTAAAGGCGCTAAGGAGAATGCTTAAATGGGTACCGACAAGACAGTGCCCAAAATAAAGTGTTTTGTTCTCATTTGTGGTGGTTTTATGCAAAAAACTTCAGCATTATTAAAGAGTTGCATGTTTAGCGATTCTTAAAGCATGAAGAGCTGCTGTACCGTGAATGATAAGTACCTTGCTTGCTTTGGACAGGAGGTGGAACAAATAGCTTTGCCAGTTTTTAGTTTTACGACTTACAAATCCTTTTTATACACCAAGGTTGCCACGTCATCAGGCTTTGGTTCACAATTCAAAGCCTCTAATAGTCCCCACAATAGTTCCAGTCTGCCCAACGCTTCTTCCATGCCGCACAGTTTATACAGTAGTGGCACAAAATGCAAACTTCAAAGAAGTTGCATCAGTGTCGTGGGAATTGAAGCAACAGAAGGGTTATTTTCATATCTTTTATTGGAAAAGAATTAGTGTCAGCAAAGCACAAATGTCACCGAACGTGATTCGCACACTCCGAACCACTCAGTTGCAAGCATGTCAGTGCAAGTTTCCCATGCTGCAAAGTATTCAGAGGGTCGCAAGGCAGTAAAACCATTGGTCTCCTCCTAGCTACATGCATATTTACCGGTCAACATACAAAACTTCCTTCAATATTGAAGCTTGTCATTTTGTATTTAATGCATTGATTGCCAAGATGCTTTCCTTACTTGTGCCACTTATTCCAGGTATGCATATGCTAGGACAAACTGAACAAAAGTGTCGTACATTGTGTCCAACCATGGTAACACTGGATACACCTAAAAAAATACTTGCAGCAGATGGCACTTGGTGTCAGCCATTTTCAACTGCTGCTACATTTTCCTCACTATGGTTGTTCACTGTTGCAACTATTGAGGGACACAAGTTGCAGAGGGCACAGCACACTGTCACAATCTTGTCAAGTGGAGTCAGTTCATCCCCCCTCACGACAGGCAACATAGTTAATCGGCACGGTAGACTTCAAAAACACGTACTTATTTCTGATCAGGCCAATAACACGCTCCACGTGAATCCGAACATTGGCAAGCTTCCTTGTTTTTTCCACGTCTTCAGGAGACAGCTGCTTTTTCCCTTTTGTGTATGCTGGGACATGGAGACGTGCACTATAAAAGGCAACACTGTCCTCTATGTTGAACCCCCTATCTGCGAGGACAACATCACCAGGAACCAAGTTGTCCAATAAGCCACAGTGTTCTTTAATGTGCTTATCACTGACGCGGCCTCCCCAACCTTCCGAAATGTATAGTACTACACCCTGTGGCGCTATTACAATGAGGAATTTTGCAGTGTTACTTCCTTTATATGTTGACCATGTTTGACATGTAGAAAGTAGAGATGACGGCCTTTCAATTTTCATTTCGAAGCAATCGATAATTACGGAAACTTTAGACCCAAATGAATCAAAGAAAGCTTGTGGCATAGTACGCTGCAGTGCCTCACGCCCTGGCCAAGCTATCTGGGATTTAAGCCGACAATATGCACCGTGCAGCCATTTGTCAAAAATCCGCGATACTGTTGCTTCAGAAATTTTGAAGCGAAATGCAAGGTCAGTGTTGTGAAGGTTCACCTTGATTTTCATCATGAAGAGGATGAATTCCTGGTAATTTTGACAGGCTGTTGTTGATGCTGTGGGATACAGCACTCTCCACAAGTTTAAAGACGGCTGAGAGAACAGTAAAGTTAGCCATCCCTGTGTAGAACAAGACTTTTTTTCACAACTCCTTAGTGACTTTTCCGAGATCTCGAGCTCCTCTTTCTCGACACGGGCGGCATAGAGGCGCTCATTCAGGGAGAGGTGCACTGTTGCTCCAGTAGCTGAATGTCCTCCATGATAATCTCTGTCTGCACTGCAACACCTGTAATGTAAAAATTCCCGAGATTTCATAGTGACGCGACAATTTTGACTCTCCCCAGAAACGCTTCACAAATCGCTTGCAAGACATTCGCTTACGCGCCGGAAACGGCCTCGAACTTCACTAGCCGAAACAGAAGTGTTAACTTACCTGTATCACTTTCGTCAGCGTCGGTTTCTCCAGTCGGGTGCGGCGAGAGTGGCCGATCAGCACACTGCTGGATCCCTATCGCTGCCGCGTCGGCCTCGGCACGCCGTTCCTGCGCTTCGGCTTCCCGCTTTTCGGCGTCCGCCTGCCGCTTTACGGCGCGTCGTTTTTCAAGGCGTTCGTGTCGTGAGGGGCCCAATTTCTTGGCAGTGTAGCCGAGGAGAAGCGACGGAGCCCAGTCAGGGTCCGTCTCGTCGAACAAATTAGCTGGCTTTCCTACGAACGCAAAATGAACGAAGTTACAAAAGTAACCTTTTTCGTTGAATATCGCCGTTATCGCGCTGTGTAAGTCGAAAGCAATTCCTTACCTGTAATGAAGTGCACGCCGCAGACTCGCAGGTTGGGGATTCTCGATGTCTAAGTCAGCACGTTTAATGCGCGACAGCCATAAGCCACGCCGCTTCGTGCTCAACGCTTTCGAGCGCTCGCACTGGTTCTCCACGATCTTCGGGATTGAAAAGAAGTGGCCGCTAGTTGATTGTTTTCTCCCGCGGGTGTCACTGCGGTTGGAACAACCAAATATCGCGCACACGACCATGGCGACAACGGATTGCTTGCAACTACTTGCAACGGCCGTGGTAGCCACCATAGCCGTGGGAGAGTGAGCGGTTCATAGATATGGCGGACACATATCCCAGAGTCCCTTTCACTGACGTCAGTGCAAGCTATGTATATGTGCCTTCAACACAAAGCTATCTACGCCATTTGCGAGGTATTACGGTCTACCATGCTTGTGCTTAATTTCGAACGTTCTTTTACTAGCAAAACCTATTTTCTTGAAGGCTTGAGGCGCTTTATTTTTCATTTTTCGACTGTTATAATGATAAAACCTCACAAATTTTCAAATAGTAGTGGGAAAGCAGTAGATATTTTCCGATATGGACTCGCAAAAAGTACGAATTAACCGAATGACGAAGTTTAATGGCTTTTAAATACATTGAAAGAATAGCGGGCCAACCAAAAATTTCAATTTTGTTTGAGTTAACCGAGAATAGGAATTATCAGAGTTTGAATTATCGCGAGTCTACTGTATGTCCAAAAGAAAGGCAAGAAGGGAAAAATGGAAGCTCGCGATGAGAAATTCGTAAACAGGGGGTGGGTGCTGGAGCCGACGTTTCGACAAGTGGACTTTTCTTTTTTCAAGGCTGCAACTGATTTCCTGAGCGCTGGTGTGAGCATGTTTCGTACCCTCTCCTCCAATCAAAACAAAGGGGGAGGACAGGGCATCACCGAAACGGGGGTGGTGGTGGGGGGACAATGAGGGGCCGCCGTGGTGAATTGAGTGAGTAGTAAGGAAGCACGTATTCCATGAAAGAAAACCCAGCAGATCACACGCATAGCGGGAATCGATCTTATGCGAAGTAGCCAGCAGGGAGCAAATTTATTTATTTATTTATTTATTTATTTATTTACTTACAATACCTCAAAGGCCCCAATGAAGGGGATTTTACATGAGGGGTGGGCTATTACAGTGGGTTAAAGGGGTAGATGCTCGATCGCTACTTTGAAGTTGATGATACTGGAGTGGTGCACAACATCAGGAGGAAGGCCATTCCTAATCTTGTGCGGTCTTGACAAAAAAGGATGAAAGGTGCGCAGTGGTGTGAGCAGTTGGCGCGCACACAGCTTTCCCGCGGTTGATGCGGTCTGAATGACGATGGGCCTGGCTTGATGGCGGGAGTACGAGGTGATGCATGATAGAACTTGAAAAATCATGCTGTACATAACATGGATGTCGTGATTTACATGTTGGGACCTGTCATTTATGTTCGTCATACAGTCACGCCAAGCAATACCAATTTTGGTGTATGTCAAGCTAGCGAACTGGACACAATTACGCCATGAGCGTGGCATGTAAATCAGGCTGTACATGACATGCATGTCGTGACTTTCATGTTACCACTTGTCATTTATGTTCCTCATAGAGTCACGTCGCACAATACCAATTTTGGTATATGAAGCTAGCGAAACAGCCGCCAGCGCGCCATGAGCGTGGAATGCAAGTCATACTGTACATGACATGTCATGATTTTTATATTACCGCTTGTCATTTATGTTCGTCATACAGTCACGTCACGCAATAGCAAATTTGGTGTATATCAAGCTAGCGAAACGGCCGCCAGCGTGCCATGAGCGCGGCATGCAAGTCATGTTGCACATGACATGTCATGATTTGCATTTTACCACTTGTCACTTATGTTCGTCACACAGTCACGTCACGCAATACCAAATTTGATGTATAGTATCAAGCTAGCGAAACGGTCGTCAGCGCGCCATGAGCGTGGCATGTAAATCATGTTGTACATCACATGTAGGTCGTGATTTTCATATTACCACCTGTAATTTATGTTGGTCAGGCAGAAATGTCTGATCGCACCAATTTTTGGATATATGAAGTTAGTAAAACGGCCTCAGGAGCATTATGGCCATGGCGTGTAAATCATACTTTTCATGACAAGTTATTCACGATTTTCATGTTACGACCAGTCATTCATGTTCGTCATACAGTCATGTTATGTAAAGGCAATTTTGGTATAAATCCCATTACCGATACGGTCTGGAGAGCACAAAGTGGTAGGCGGCTAGATAGATAGATAGATAGATAGATAGATAGATAGATAGATAGATAGATAGATAGATAGATAGATAGATAGATAGATCCCTGGTTTCCACAATTTCTTCGATGTAGGCGACCGTCGTGCCTTTGCTCACGTGCTTGTACTCGTTGCTGAGGTTCGTGAGCGTCACTGTTGCTTTCCCTCCTCGCAGCTCGGCCATTCATCTAGCGACGCAAATCTCGCGGTTGATCAACAGGTGCTGGTCGCCTTCAACGACGCCTTGCAGGTCTATTGATTTCTGAGTGCCAACGGAAATGCTGACGCTGGAGCAGGGGGGGAATGGTGACTTGGTCTTCCAGCACATTCAGGGCCTGCTTTCCTGGCGGCGTGTGCGGTGGTAGTGCTTTTTCTGTGGATAGCGTTATCGACTTGGATCTCAGATCGATGACTGCACCATGAAGGCCTAAGGAGCCCATACCAAGGCTGACATCTCTCGAGCACCGCTGTATAGTACTACGAAGCTTGCGGTATGAATCCGGTTGTTATTGGAGACTCTCGCTTTGCAGATTCCCTCCGGCGCTACTAGGTGGCCTCCAGCTGTCCGGATTTCGGGGCCTTTCCAAGCAGTCCTAACTTCAACTTCGCAGCAAACGGTCCACTGATGAAAGAATAGTCGGCTCCGGTGTCGACGGGAGCTGTCACGCTATGGCCGTCGATAAGAACGTCGAGGTCGCTACTTCGTCGTCTCGCGTTGCGGTTTGGTCGAGGCGTCGGATCACGGCTGCGTCGGTTTGTTCCGCTGCTTCAAGGTTGGGTCGTGAGGTCTTCTTTGGTCCATGAGGTTTCGTCGTCAGGGCCCTGTCTGGTTCGTGTCGTGTTCTGAAGGTTTCGTCGCGGCGTCGTCGTCTGTGGTGGAGGATATTCGGTAGTTCGTCGTACAGCAACCGCACCTCCATCGGTTTCTGCCCTTAGTTTTCCGGATAAGGGCTCGGAGATCGGCCCCGAGCCCGACCGGTGTACTGCCTGCGATGCGTTGAGGTGTAGCGGCCTGGTGACGGCGAACGGGAAGGTCGTCGGGGTGTCCATTGCCACGGCCGCTGGATAAAAAATTATCCAGAGGCCGTGCCACTATGCTCCTGCGAGGTAGTCGGCGATGTCACGTGGCCGTTCGCCTGGCTGCGGGCGCGGCGCGTTTACGGCGATGCCACGCAGTCCCATCTCACGGTATTGGCAGCGGCAGTACGTGTGGCCGGCTTCTCCGCTGTGGTAGCATAGTGGGCGGTGGTCGGGGGGCGCGCCAAACGTCGGTCTGCCTCGGCGCTGGCGGGCGGTAGGATGTCGGTGGTGGTGGCGGCGGCGTTTGGCGACGGTACTGCTGCGGTGTGGCGTCTTGACGTGTACGCGGAGGGGGGAGCGTTGCGTCGGGCTACAGCAGCGTAGCTCATCGCTTGTGGTTGCGGCTGTGCTGTCTGAGAAACACCAAGTGAGTGATGGATCACCTCGTGTACTACTTCAGCAATCGAACGTCACCTCTGGCTGTGGAAAAGAGAGCTTCCGGAGATCCTCTCGCACGATGGCTCGGGTGGTTTCGCGCAGGTCTGCCGAGCCAAAGGCTTGAACAGCTGCGCTGTCTGGAGTCAGGCGACGATTGTACTGTCGGGTGCGAATTTCTAGCGTCTTCTCAATCGTCGTCGCTTCCGAGACGAATTCTTCGACTCTGTTTGGTCGATTCCGCATCAGTCCTGCAAAGAGCTCCTGCTTCACTCCTCGCATGAGGAAATCAAACTCTCCTTTTTTCGGGCATGGCTGGATCTGCATGGCGGAAGAGTTCGGTCATTTCTTCCGTGAATGGTGCGACGTTTTCATTTGGGAGCTGGATGCGGGTCTCGAGCAGAGCCTCGGCCCTCTCCTTGCGGACGACGCTCGCGAATGTGGCCAGGAACCTGGTACGAAAAACGTCCCATGTTGTCGGGATTCGCTCTTGGTTTTCAAACCCCGTCCTAGCCGCGTCTTCCAAGGCGAAGTACACATGCCGTAGCGTACACGGTCGTATGTTTCCAGTCAGATTTCCGGGTCTTCGAGTGATGAACCGTGGAAAGTTGGCGGCTCCCTGGGTTACCGGAGCAGGCTGGGTGCAGGCGGAACAGGAGCTGTCATAGTCGCTGCGGTCAAGGTCCGGGTCTTGGTCTTTCGGGTCTTTTCAGGTAGAGGCCTGAACTCTGGCGGTAGACCTTGTTGCCTGTGGCTTGCTCGCTGCTCAGGGTTGGCGTCGATGTCTTCCTTGATACTTGAGCTGGGTTTACGGCTTGACGGGGGGCGTCTGGAACATGAAAGAAGCAGCACCGCCACCAGATGTAACGGGGTTCGTGACGTGGACGAAGACAGCAGTAGGCTTCTTCCAGGTGAAACTCTTTATCTGGCCGAATGTGTGGCCGCGAAACGGAAACTACAGCAAGCAATGCACGCTGCACACTGTTATCGGCGCACAGAGCGTCGGTCGTCGATAAACCGATCATCGCTGGGTCGTGCCGTCTTTTATACATCACGCATCGAACTTTCCAGCTTTAACACTGGTGGTCGCGCAAGCTCTGGAATATGCTCGACTGTTCGCGTCCTGCGCGCAATCTTAACAGAATAATCTACTACAATCGTGAAGCTTCTCGAACACTAAGGCGCGACTTGAGCCGAGCATTGCTAACAGTCTTTGTGGGTTTAAACCGAGCACGTCAAAGTAACACGCGTGGGAATATTATTTGTTTGGAAGCGCATTGGAGTATTTCGTTATAGATGCTAGCGGCTGGTTGGGCTGTGCTACGGGGGCTCTTTTAGCTTGCGTTGATTTTCTAGCTAAGTCGCGTGCTTCATTATAGACCTTGTTTAGGGCGTCGTGCGGGTAATTTCTTTCAACTAATGTTTCCTTTAGGTTGTCTAAGTGGTGAATGTAGTCGCCGTCGTCACTACAGATCCTTCTTATACACCTCACCTTTCCGACAAATATTCCTCGTTTGCAGTGTCGTTGGTGGTGACTAGTGTAGTCTAGGTATTGTTGGCATTCTGTTGGTCTTCTGTAAAGCGTCGTCTTTAATTTTCCTCTTTCAATGGATACTGTCTCGTCTAGGAAGTTATTTTCACTGGAAGGATGGTGCATAGTGAATTTAATATTAGAGTGAAACTTGTTACAGAGGTAAATGAATGTGTTCAGTGCTCTTATGCCACGTTTCCATATAATAAATTTGTCGTCTATGTAGCGGAGATATGGAAAGGCTTTACTGGAGATGATCTCAGCAGCTCTGCTTCTAAGTGTCCCAGAAAAATGGCTGCAGATCCACGAAGTGAATGCTGATGATGGAGCGAAGATATGCCCTAAGATCCATAATGTTTACGTTGAAGTCGCCGACTAGTATAAAGGACGGACGGATGGATGGACGGACGGACGGACGGACAGATGCACCGATGGTCAGATGGAAGGACGCACGCACGGACGGATGGACGGACGGTCGGACGCACAGATGCACGGACGGACGGACGCACAGACGAATGGATGGACGCACGGACAGACGGACGGATGGATGAACGGACGCACGTACGCACGCACGCACGCACGCACGGACGCACGCACGCACGAACGGATGGACGGACGGAAGGACGGAAGGAGAGATGCGCGGACAGAGTACGGTCTATTTTTAGGTGCGAAGCAGCTCTTTGACTAGGCCGTGTAGCAATGTCCCTCCCTCCGTGCGTACGAACGCGCCGCAACGCGCTCCCCTCGCCGCAGGTGTTGGAGCGGTGCCAAGTAGGTCACGCCGCAGCTGCGCGTTGACGTCACGCTCCCCTCGCAGTGCGCGCTGACGTCACTCTCTCCCTCGCCTGCCGCGCGCTCGCCGGAGCGCCCGCAGCTGCCGCCTGACGCGCAAGGACAAGACCTACGCCAGCCATCGCTTCAAACGAATCTTCCAGCGCTCGCCGCAGCACCCGCGTTAGCGCCGTTCAACCCGTGACGCCACCCGTGCGCAACGCTGCTGCTTCGCATCCCATCAGGGTTCCCTTTGGGACGATGCACCTAATTTTTTTAAACCATGTGCGCGCTATGTACCCTCTGTAGATGGTATTGCACACAGATGTATCGCACCTGCGCTTCGACTAGGGACGACGACGAGCCTCGACGACAACGGTCGGACATCGTGAGGGCCTAAGGAGCTTCGCTCCTAAAATGTTGGCGTATGTTGGCGCGAAAGGGGTTCCCATACTGGTGCCGAATGTTTGTATGTTAAGGGACACAGCTCAGCGCCTTGGGCTTATGGGGGGAGTGGGGTGGGGCTAAACATTACTTCACTTATGCTTGTGTGTCAGGGGTATTACTTGTGCATTTTCTCTTTGGAATCTTTCAATCACACTAATTAGCGGATTTTAGTGCCGGGCACCCCAAGGCGCTTGCGTACGCACGCTCTCGCGTTCCTTGGTACTTCCAGCCACACCCAAAGATCGAGAATACAGGGGAACGCAAGGGCTTGCGTACGTGAGCCGCTTTGGGGCCCCGGCACTGTCTCTCTTCTTTCTCTCGCTCTGTCTGTGTTTTTTTTTTCTTTTTTTTTTGTAATCTGTCGCCATTCATTTCTGAACTGTACGATGTCGTCTCAAATGGCGCGCCGAGAGCTTAGCCGAGAGGACACGTCGGAGGCGGCGCGCCGACGTCTTGGCGGACACCTCTGGCTGAGCCGTTGGAGCACCAGGCCGATTCTAATATGAATAGCTCACTGTTCCTGTCACGAAGACACGTGAGAACCGTGATGAATGGTGGCACTTGTTTGGAAAAATTAGTAACGTTCATAATTTTTCTACCTTTCGTGGTTAATTGTTATATATCCGAAGAATGCCATATAAACTTTGTTTCATTACTGTTAAAATTGTTGTTATGCGTTTTTTTTTTTTTTGGATGAGGCCCTTGTTTCTTTCATGCCGGCGACTGCTGCAAGCCAGACAACAGTCGCCTATAACTCGTGCCACTTCTTAGCTGAAGAGAGCACTTCGATGCCGAGTCGCGACGGTGGAAAACCGTAGGAAATAAATTCCTGCAGTCTGCGAATACTGTAGCAGTTGAGCAGAAAATAGCCATTCTTTCAACGAGTTTACTCTTAGCATTATTGGATACTGCCGCCATGTTTTCGCCGGACTGCTTAGGCGGCGTTAGCACGTACTGTTTCGACTAGCAAGTTTTCAGGGAAGGGTAGCACGTTCAACAGCACCACTGGACTGTATTTTTGCTATTGCTATACGAAATACCTTGGTGCTCTCAGCAAGGGTAACGGTGGTTTCACCTAACGATCTAACACGTTGGCGGACAACATCGCCACCAAAATCTGTCGCAGTTGTCAGCTCATGAATGTTTACGCTGTAAAAGGCACGCACGCAAAGGCCCCCCCAGACAAACCGCACGCACTCATGGACGCACAAACAGAAAAAAATTGAATGCGGCTTAGCACGGCTATAGGCCCGGTTATGCAAGCGAAAGATTGTTACACTTGGTGATGCTTGTTGTTTACACGCTTAGCCAAAGCACAGTTTGCCAACCGAACAATATGGCTAGTCGAACGTGCCGTACTGCGAGCACTCTGTACCATTGTTTCGTCAGTTCGAAGCCGTCACCGAAATCGAGCGCGGCATCCAGTGCCGCCCCTGAAGCCCGTCGCTGTCATTCTTCTCCCGCTGTCATTCTTCTGCATCCTTCTCCCGACGTTTAGCTCGCTGAAGCTCCCGTTCATCACTCGTTCAGCCTGTCACTTTGCGCGCTGGTACTCATGTTTCCGCTTTAGCTCATTAGCAAGTGACACGTCACAGTGGAACGAGCCGCACTTCAAGCACGCACGGCTACATTCCCTGGATCCAACACTCAGCCTCCGAATTCCTCCAGGACAACGCCGACTTGACGCTACCCTTTTATGTAGATTACGGTTGGGTGTCGCATTTACGCGCGCGTACGCGTTCCGTATAGGGATGGCCGACACCGCAGCATGTGAGCACTGCGGCAGTGATGAAACTATTCACCACGTTATGTGTGAGTGCCCACAGTACTGTTTACAGAGACAGTCGCTTGGCAACGCACTTGATAAAATGGATGACCGAACTCTTTCGGAAGAACGAATCCTGCGCCATCGACCGGACCCAACGTCTCAGAAGAAGGCTCTGAAAGCGCTACTGCGCTTCCTGCGTTCAAGTGGCCTTTCTGAACGACTTTGATTTGAACGTCGTGCGTGTGCGTCCACGTGTGTGTGTGTGTGTGTGTGTGTGTGTGTGTGTGTGTGTGTGTGTGTTTCGTTTTTATTTTATCTCTCTCTCTGTCCTCTTTACAACCCCCCATTTCCCCACCCCTGTGCAGGGTAGCAAACCGGTTACTGTACCAGGTTAACCTCCCTGCTTTTCCCTTTTCATCTATTTCTCTCTCTCTCTCCACAGGATGGTCCAACGCAGCTTGCCGCTTTCGCCGCTGGGACCGTGCACTGGCAACACATGAATGAGACTAACTGAAAATCTAAAATAGAGTTCGGTGAGCTCAAAAAGCAGATCAACAAGAAAGTCACTGACATAAGGAACTAAGACGTCAGAGCGACAGAAGTAGCAGTGAGAACAAAGGCACCAGCATCAAAACAGTGATAAAGAGACTGTATAACAGGGGTTCTCAAAATTCCTGGCCTTGGGGAACCCCGACGGCTTTTCCAGTGTGCCACGGAACCCCAAACCTTTTCTTGATCATGAAGCCAATCAAAAACGAGGAAAGGGGGGGGGGGGAGGGGGGAGAGTTGATTATAATGCTTGTCGACTCGCGCAGACACAGTATTAACAATGACCGCGTTGGGCTTTTCTCTTTTCTTTAATATCGAAGGCCATCGCAGTTGATGCAGAACTCCCGATAATACATATTTATTTATTTATTTATTTTACCCCTTAAGGCCAAAGGCATTGGGGTAAGAACAAAAATACATACATACACCAAGCAAAACAAATACAGTGAGTAATAATAACAATAAAGTAATACAGGCTTCTATACTTAAATAACATTGGTTAGTGCTTCTCGAAAACGTTTATTGTCGGTGATTGATGTGATTTCAGCCGGAAGGTGGTTCCACTCGATCGCGGTGCGCGGTGAAAATGATTCGGAGAATGCTTTCGTTTTGGAAAATGGAACACCTACTTTATGGCGATGATCAATGCGGTGGGACATATACTGTGGTGGAAGAATGAGTGTACCGTGAAGAGTTGAATGATAATATATATTATGAAACAAGTTCAGGCGGGCGATTTTTCGACGCGTGCTTAAAGATAGAAGAGAAAGGATGGCTTTCATGGCTGATATGCTAGCAATGCGATTGTAGTTAGAGAGAATAAAAGGAGCGAAATATACTTGCGATTCCTCCCTGCGGCGCTCCACGAGTCGCGTAAAGTGCCCGCGCCGACCACACACAGCATGCTTCAGGCACCGTGCCGCGCAAGCAGCGTGTTCACGCAAACGAAACGCCGGACGTACAGAGGCCTGTTTTATTTTTGCAAAACGAAAAAGGAGGCATGTCAGTGGCGCAGCGAAACGGCAATCGAGCGATACACCGGTCGTAAAGCTAAGCCTAAGTGCTCGTGTATCCCCCAGCCGGCACGAAGCGACGACTCTTACGCGTATCAAAGCGCTCGTTGCGCGTTGTAATTGCAAAACCGACATAGAGCAGTGGTAAATCACCGTGTATGAAAACGGTGCCTCGTGATCGCCGACACGCCATGAGCCACGATTAAAGTTCTAAGGTGCCCGTTAATGTCGTTTGAACTATAGCTTGAACCCACACGAGCATGAATTACCAGCGTTCTGCGCGTTCTGTCACTAGGAGTCCGCAAATCGTGAAAGTTTCGTGGCTAGCACTGAAGACGACGAGCATTTAGTGCTACTACCACGTGGGTCTCTCGCTACCCGTACATACCCCATGTGCGGATGCGGCATGCGATGGCTTCGTTAAGTGTAAAGTGCAATGCGAAATTCCTTGTCTAAATAAATAACTTAGTTGCTAATGGGGCTAAAACGGGAGCGTGTTGCACTCGTTCTGGCCACTCTCGAAACCCTAAGATGTTCTTCACGGAACCCCTGGGTTCCGCGGAACCCAGTTTGAGAACCCATGCTGTATAACAAGGAATAAAGTGCACACTCTAAAGGGCAAGCAGGGAAACATTATCTACAACTTCAATGACATAGTTCAGGTGGCAGAGAAATTCTACGCTGATCTATATAATTCGTAAATAAATTATCCAATCTCGAGTGGGAGTAGTGATGAGAAAGATACGGAAGTTCCATATGTAACTACCGACGAGCTTAGAAAGGCCATACGGGATATGCCACGCAAAAACGCAGCTGGTTATGATGGAATAAGAGCCGATCTAATTAAAGACGGAGCATAATTTATTTGGAAGAAACTAGCTGCACTTTATACTCAGTGCGTCATAACAGCAATGGTTCCTGTGAGCTGAAAAATGCCAGCGCTATACTAATACATAAGAAATGAGACACAACAGACTTAAAGAACTATAGGCCCATCAGGTAATGGAGAAAGCTGCTGAATACAACAATCCCCTTTCTTTATCCCTCATAGACAACGAAAAGGCATTAAACCCAGTAGAGACATTCGGAGTCCTAAAAGTCATAAGTCGACAAGGAGCACCTGAATGCTACGTCAATACATCAGCCGACATCTACAAAGACTCCACAGCTACCTTTAAATGTCCACAATAAAAGCGATAAAACTGCGATCAACAAAGGAGTAAGACAAGGAGATACGATATCCCCAAATGTTGTTCCCCGCATGCTTGGAGAAAAACAGCTAGACTGGGAAGAAACAGGAATCAAGATTAACGAAGAATGGCCCAACTACCACGATTTGCAGACGACATGGTGCTTTTCAATAACGACAGCAACGAATTGCATAAAATGATTGAGGAATGAAAAGGAGGAAGTATTAATGTAGGCCTCAGAATGAATATGACAAAGACAAAGTTAAATAGGCCCTCGCGAAACAGAAATAGTTTAAGATCGAAAACCATACATTGGAGACTATACAAGAATATGTATACCTAGGGACAACTACTAAATGGATAACCTAATCACAATATAGAACTTCACCGAAAGATACGAATGGGCTGGAGCGCATTCGGGCATGCGCTCCCAAATAATGTCAGGAAATCTGGCACTATCATTAAAGCGAAGAGTATACAACCACTGCATACTGTCAGTTCAAAGCATATGGGGCTGAAACATGGAGAATAAGAAAAGCAGCTAGAGCAAAAGCTGAGGACCACGCAGCGTGCAATGGAACGTAAAATCATAGGAATAGCCATTTAAGAGATCGCAGGATGGCAAGATGGGTAAGGGAACAGACAGGGGTTGCAGATGTCCTAGTTGACATCAAGCGAGAAAAATGGGCCTCGGCTGGCCGCGTGAAGCGTAGAACAGACAACCGGTGCACAGTAAGTGGAACAGAATGGATGGGAAACACGGTCGGGGAAGGCAGAGAGTTAGGATGGAGTGACGAAATTAGGAAGTTCGCAGGCATAAAATGGAAACAGCTCGCACAGGAAGGAGTAAACTGGAGATCACTGGGAAAGGCCTTCGTCCTGCACTGGACTTACACAGGCTGAGAATGATGATGATGATGACGAACAAAATGAACAACTATATGTAAGGGTTTAGTGGACTTCATATGCCCTGTACCTGTGTACCGCAATGTGTATGTACTAGGACTAGAAAAAAAATGCTCATAGACGTGTAAATACAGAATGCCTATTAGATCATCAACTAAAATATCTATATTTTTGTTACAGAGGGGCACGCTCCCTGTTAAACAATGGCTAAAAGAGAAGGCTATTTATCTGCCTGTGGGTTGCCCAAGTGCAATAAGCCAGAAACAATTAATCGAACACGTTTCTCTAGAGTGCGCTAACTTTGTGTTGATGTGGGACGTCCTTCAAAAAAACTTTAAAAGATTTTCCGCTTACGCCATTCGGAATACGCTTCTTTTGGGAACAAACAGGGGATGTGCCTTCTGACTTGATAATGCTTGTAACTATGCACAGTGTCTGG
>JALIZH010015745.1:0-45165 GCA_030522465.1 Rhipicephalus appendiculatus
GTAATTTGTCTGTCGGAAACAGAAATGATCATCATGATAAACCGGACACGCACTCTCTACATCCTCTTCTCCATCTTCGTGCTGTTCTGCCTCGCTCCCCGAACACCTGCGCCGATTACTCCGGCGTGGCCTGTAATAACCCTGATGGGGGAGAAAACGAGTACAGTAAGAGAGAAAAATAAATAAATAAATAAATAAATAAATAAATAAATAAATAAATAAATAAACACATATAAAGAAGCAAGGAAAGGGATATAAAGTCAGATGAGAAAGCTTCTTGGCAAAAAAAAAAAGTTCTTGTCGAGGCGCGATTCGAATCCGCGTATCCTCTATCCGAAGGCGAGCGTCCTAGCCTCACGGCTATCCAACGACGCTAGCATGCCATAGCATAGCCTTGTATAATACAGTGTTGCAAGAGGATGAGAAAGCTGTCGGCCTGAGGAGGAGAGATGTGATGGGGAGCAAGATGGAATGAAGGAGGGGAGAGAGTAAAGCATAGAACAGAAATAATGAGATAGAGAGAAATAGGGAGAAATAAATGCAGAAAAAGAAAGAAACACAAAATCAGAGGGAGAGAACGAAATAGCGAGATATATATATATATAGAAGAAAAGATAGGCAGAAGGAGGAAGCAAGCGATAAATTGAGAGAGAGCGACAGAAAGAATGAAGGAATACAAATAAACACAAAAAGAAAGACAGAAAAAAAAAACAGAGAAGGAGAAAGAAATAGGAGAAAAAAAATAGAAAGCTTAGCAAAGCAGCAAAACCCGCGACTACATAGTTCCCAGCAGCTCCGCTGTTCCTTTAGCATTGCGCCTCCAGTGCTTGCTACGCAATTCTTTTTTTTTTTTTTAGTTGAGGTAAAAAGGCACAGCTTGAAGTTGGGCCTGTGTTGTAAGAAATGTGTCGCTCGTGTGGTATGAATAGATGGATCAGATGAACTTAGCCTCGCAGCCCTGTATCGATTATATGTGGTTAATTAAATGTGCTTCGGCTGGGTCTCACACTGCTTACGAAACCTTCAAATGCGGAAAAATTAGTTATTTCTACGCTAACTGAGCTACGTTTATCGGTACGCGGAAAAGCACGTGCTTAGTGATCCCGGAAGTACGATCTGCGCACACGCCAAGATGTTCACGTTGTGTTTCCATGTTTGATCGTGGTATAGGGTATATGCACTGACGTCAATGCGGGCGCCATTTTGTTTTGCAGAAAGCACACAAGACAGGTGCACTTTTTTATCTTGCTCTGCTCATCTTGAGAACACTGAAGCTGCGAATTGTACAACACAAAGGCGCATGATGACGTCACGTGAATACCCCCTACAGAGCAATTGTGAAGTTCAGGCATCATAGACGATATAGGCGGCGAGAACAGATGATAATGTGTGGTCTCGCCGTTCCTGGGTAGATATAAACTGTCAATCACCTGTGGCACATTCCTGCATACCTGCGGCACATACCCGCCCATGGTATACGGGTATGCGCCACACGTGTCTGGCGGAAAGGTTTGACGACGTACGCGACGGGATTGTCACATTAATCATGTCAAGACCAGCAAGTCATATTCGTCAAACCATCTTACCCTCTCATACTAATTTTGGTTTACGCCATGTTAAGGGGGTGATCACGAGAGCATCAAGACGTAGGCGGCTAGACAGATAGATATATACGTAGATGGGCACGCTGAAAGTGCCTGAATGTTAATAATAATAATAATATCTGGGGTTTTACGTCCCAAAACCACAACATGAGTATGAGAGACGCCGTAGTGGAGGGCTCCGGAAATTTTGACCATCTGGTGTTCTTTAACGTGCACTAAAATCGCACAGTACACGGGCCTCTACCATTTTCGCCTCCATCGAAATGCGACCGCCGCAGCCGGGATCGAACCCGCGACCTTCGGGTCAGCAGCCGAGCACCGTAGCCACTGTTCCACCGAGGCGGACACGCAAAGAAATGTTTCGCAATTATTATGATTTTGAATAAGCCAAGACAGAGTATAACGAGCACAATATATTTTCCCCTTGCTCAGTCTGTTAGCTGCAGGTACATTGCGAATAAATTACTACATTATTATACCTTTCGTGCACCTACATATATTTTTGTCTGCAATAGATGGAGCTCTTGCAAAAGTAATTTTGGGCCAACAACTCAGCAGGAACATTAAACGTTGAAGCTGTTTCTTCTTGAAGTCGTAGACCGAAATTGGGTAAAAGTTACAATAATATCAGTCAAGCTTCAATAGCGAAACCTGGTCCAAGATGAACAGTTCCGCTTCATTTCGTTGTGGATACCTTTTTGACGCACTGTGTTTCAGCATTACAATCTGGCGTCAGCGGTATGCTATATAGCCACGCGTCCCTCCGCCTTTTCAGACAGAGGGACGTTTGTCGGCTGCCTCGACGCGCACTAGCCCGCTGGCGCGGGAAGGACATGTGCGCGCACAAGCCAACACGACAGAAAATCTTGCAAACAATGTTTATTCTTTAAGCTTGCTTGCTGTTTTGTCTTCAAATAGTACAGAGAAGTGGACAGTAAACGCGCCAAAATAGAAATTTAAAGTAGCCAGAAAAGAGCCATGGGGCCAACTTGAAATTTTTTTCGCCAGACAGCGTCGGGAAGCAGCCAGTTTTAGCGCAAAGTAGCCACCAACGGCAACCCTGACGGCAGTTCATGACGCTATAACAGGGTACAGCATGTATTGCTTGTACTTGAATTTTTCATTTTGTAGGCACAAATAACAAATTCGGCGGAATAAAGTCCTGAACGCACAAGCTGCCGCCTTCTTCAACGTCATGGTCACGCGACAATATTACTATATATTGAAAGTAAAATTTAGCGCAACTTGGACAACCCTCGAGACACTCACACATTCACACACACTTTCACTCAGGATATACACACCACACATATTACTATATAGCTCGAAAAGGGCGCTACCCCGTTACGGTTAGTGGAAGACTTGTTTTACAGCCTAAGATGTCATGGGCTAAAAGCTTTAGCTGATCAGGAACTTGCATTCTAGCGCCCGCACATGCGCTCTCGTTCTTCACGACAGCGCTGTTGCTGCTTTGTTGGTCTCGAGTGATTGCTCCTGCATGCTTCGTGTTTATGAGGGGAGCGTCTCGTATCGCATGCTCTCAGTTTTTTTTTTTTTTATCCCACGCTGTCATTTTTCATAAATTACTTGTTCTTCACAATAAAACTTCGGTTGGAATTCAGCGCTCGTCTGTGTTGGTCTCTCGGTCCGGTATCTTTCCTTGCGCTGTAATCACATTTGAAATTGAATACCAACTAGCTTGTACTCAGACATTGTTACAACAACAGTCCATTTCGGTGGCAATGTTCGCCGCTACCATCGTCGCTATAGTCGCAGCTATCATGCATAAGTACAAAAAAAAAGTAAGAAGAAACATCGTTCGGGCTGAGTATTATCCGTTTGACTAGAGTGTAATAGAACAGGGTTCTCGTACACTCTACTGTGACTCAGGTGTACTTACCACGGAGCCACGCCATGCTCCAAACTCTTTCAGAAAAGACCCTAAAGAGTTGTAAATAAGTAAATAATAAAACTTTCAGGGTGCGAGTGAAGATCGAACCCAGGCC
Source organism: Rhipicephalus appendiculatus (assembly GCA_030522465.1). Classification (NCBI taxonomy): domain Eukaryota; kingdom Metazoa; phylum Arthropoda; class Arachnida; order Ixodida; family Ixodidae; genus Rhipicephalus; species Rhipicephalus appendiculatus. Next base: position 3,611 of record JALIZH010015745.1, read on the forward strand.
GTTTGCGTGGCAAGCAGCTCTTCTACCACACAGCCACGCGTTTGCTTGGAAATACAGTGAAAATAACTTTCACGGTTTACCAATACACGTGTGATGTATACAGGCTTCACACTACAACATGTAATATCGCAGTAATATTGCGTGGTACAAGCGTTCATTGCCATCGGGCGTCAGAACATGTGATTATCATAACGACTTCGTGGTTTAAAGCCGGCCACCCATTACAAAAGGCACAGGCGTTACTGCGAGTATTCCCTTGAGATCACGTAGTCGGTGCATAGCAAGTTCGAAAACACTTAACGCGCATAATTGCTACCCTTTATACAGAATGCAGCCATTTGCGAAAGCTTCAATGACACAAACCACTTTGAACTTGATCGATTACGTCGTAGTAATCCACAATTTAAACTTCTCCGAGTAACATCATGCAATAAAAAGTATGCACTAAGTGGTTGAAGTACGCACTAGGGACAGGATATCGCTATCGCGCTGAGCTCTTAAAGGCGAAGCTGAAGGGTCCCCCATTTTTTTTTATGTGAAGTGCCCTTGCAACCCCGCAAACACTGGCGTCTCAAAAACGTAGAATCATGTCACTCGTCACCTTAGGCAAATTGCGTTACGTGTGGGTCGTTTAGATCTGCTTCCCATGAAAAAAGGGTCAAATGGGCCATCAGTGTCTGGCCGTTGGCGCTGCGGAGAAAAGCACGGGGTCGGCAGGCCTCTGTAAAGGGCCTGCACCCATGACGGAGATTCCATTGGCTCTGTTGACGGAACCAGCATATGCAAGGCAGGAATAGTGCACTCCGGGGCAGGGAACTTATCGGTTAACGGGTCCATTAATACGGGAGCATGGGCTCCATCGCCTTGATCGCCGTACATTGTCAGTAGGGGAGCGATATGGTGGACTGGCCATGAGGCAAAAGGCGTCAGGGTGGCTTGCAGACACGAGTCACGTAACGGGCGGTCACTATCGGGTTGAGGGCAACATTTATTGCTATAAACCTGCAATGCACGGCGTATCGCAATTAATCGCAAGGGCGCTAGCCCGACCGTAATTATACTTTGCCTGAGCTTGAGGTCTCCAGGAAGAATTTGCTCCATAAAATCGTATTTGAACACCTGGAGACAGATATGTGTCATGGTTACAAGGCAGCCTCGAAGTGCACCAACAAGTCTTCGACGCACCAGAGCTGGAACGGTGGCAGCAGCACGTCGAATATGCAATACCACTCACTCTTTGGTGCACTGGCGTATAGCTGTAGGCGAAACTCACTGGCAGCGGTGCAGTGCGGCCACTTGTCATGGCATGCTCTCGTCCGAGGTCCACAAATTTATAGATACCACGTGTCAGCAGTCAGCGTGGCTGTGCAATCGTAGCTGCTTTATCATATGCTCTCGTCAAACGCGCAAACTGACCGCCCGCGCTTCGGCGGCGTCGGCGTGTTGAGCCTGCGGCATCAACACGAATGATGGAAAAAATTATCATCACGCGGTGGCATAACCGTATGATGTCATCACGACGTCACAGGTCGCTAAAATTTGTGACGTCATAAGAACTTCTCTATGGACGTCATCACAGCGTCACACCACGTGACACCACATGATGACGTTATCGCATGACATAGTTGCTTCGTCAAGGCGGACCAATCACGGAGGCGGTGCAAAAGCATGTTAAGTGCCGAAAGCTCGCAATGCCTACGATTCTAGAAGCAGTGAAAAGCCACGTTAGGTGCATGAAGCTTTCGGAGGGGACGGGGGAGGAATAATACATTGACTGAGGAAGAAAAAATTTAAGGATACTTTGTAAATTCCAAAGTGTGTTCGGCGAAAGCCTGTGGCCATTCGACTGACTATGTCATGTCTTTTGTTTACACTCCCAGTGGAATGGCACACAAACGGAATGTGTGCGTGCTTTCTTTTTTTAATTTTTACCGCGAATCGCAGCAAGACGCGAGACTAATCTGCCTCCGTTTCGCATGCGCTCGTATTCTCGCGCTTTGCGCATCGTGCAGATGCCATCCGCGTTGCAACGCTCGTAAGGCTCATTTATCCTCCTGCTTGAGGGTGAGACGCCACAGCTGGCACCGTGCCAGGGGACCGGACACCGGTCACCGCGAGTATATATGCGACATTAAGGGCTTTTGCCTTAAAGAAGATGGCCATCGACCCTTTGAGTCGCCTTAGGTGAGTGCGTATCGGTCTGGTGATTTTTTGTGTAGAGGCGAGAGGCGGCGGCAGCAGCGTTCCACCTTGCCAAGCACCAAGCTCGTGTCTCACCCGCCTGAAGCCACACGGCGCTCCTCTTCTCCTGCCAAGGCCGCCTAAGCGCAACGGTCGCGTTGCTACATTACGAATCGGGTTGTCAAGAAATACGAAATTCTTGCCGAAACCTGCAGACGGTTAGTTTCTTCAACCACATTTATTATGACCAAACCGAAGTATACATATGCATAGGTATATTCAGCAACCATTTGGTTAATCCGCAAGAAATGACCATAAAAAGTAATAGAGTACAAATGCGACTTCATGTAATTGAGTTCTCATTATTTCATCCCACTTTTAAGTGCTTGGAACGTGCTCCCCGAGCACATAATTATGATGACTTGCCTTATTAGTGCAACTGAGCATTTGTTAAAATGCATTTCTTCTTTCTTCAATGATAACTTCAGTTAGAAATGGGTAAATAGGTATGCGCAGATTCTGCACAACGGACACAGTAGGATAAAAACATACACAAGCGCAAGGCCAGCAACAGGTTCTACTGAACCGCATTTCTACAACAGCGGATCCCTTCTTCGGCATTTAGTCTTATCTATTTACCTTTCAAGTATGAACCCATTCGCCCAGAAACAAGTTTTGTTGAACTTCATAGTTATTTTTTTTTTATTGTGGTTGACCTTACTTGCCAACGTTGGAGCCTGCCGTATTTTCTTGCTTTTCTCTCGACGTCTTTGCAGCAATTCTTGCGAATAAAGTGGGCATTACTGATGAATTAACGCGAAAAAATAAATGAATAAATGGGTCAATAAAAATTTGCCCTGAGCACATGGTCATTACCGAGAAACATCATCCTTAGCCTATTCTATGTCCATTGAAGGATCAAAGCGTCTCTCAGTTATTTCCAATTTACCCTATCCTACACCACCCGATTCCAATTTATGCTTGCGTATTTGTTAATTTAATCATCTAACTTAACCATTCCCCATACCTTTGTATTCCATTCTGTTGGTCAAATGACCATCGGTTGTAAGTCCTACACATTATGTGGCGAGCCCTCATTCATTTCTTTTCGCTTTATATCAACTAGTCGAATGCGCGTTTCAGAAGATACAACGTCTCTGAGCAGAGCGGCAAGGTCTGGCCCGATTTCGTCCAAAGTGGCGAAGAGTCATTGTAGCTCCAAAGGCACCCAAACAAGGCTTAATAATTTGTCGCTGCGCAATCCTTGATTTACGCCTACGTTTCCGGAGCCCATCAGGCAACAAAATCGTACACACGCACAGGAAATCAAGATCGTAGCATTTTATACCAACGCACCACACCATCATTCATGAATAGAGGGCAGGTTGTGAGACGATGCACGTGTGTTTCGCGGTAACCGCGAGCCCGTGGGGTATCTATATAGATTTCTTCGCAGAGCACATAATTAAATTCGCATACCAGCCGGCCATTCTCATGGCCCTGGAAACGCCGTTGCCTCCTCCGCTGCTGGGTCTCCCCCCTACGCTTATGGTGAAAGCCATACGTCACGCTTTATTAGGCGCCTCTGTACTCCTGAACCCGGGTCTATATAATTGGTTGCGCGTTCTACTTTCGTTGCTTTTTCCTCATTTCTGCAAGCGCTAAAGGGTTGAAGTGAGAATTAGGCCGGAGAAGTTGGCATGACACCGTTATTCAGTGTGCTGCCGTTTCTCTCCAGCTGCGGGTAGTTACGTCATGTCACTTGTCCATGAACACCCTCCTCGGCCAGGGGTACAGAAAAAAGGCTATTTTGTCACTTACTCATGGTTGCATCGAACATTTGAAAACTGCAAAAGACTTGTACTCGGAAACAAATAATACATTATGAGTCACCGCTCAGTTGAAGTGCACGCTCACATCGAAAACACATCTAATAAGTCTTCTTCCCTGTATACGTCCTGCAGAAAGCAGAATGGAAAAGATTTGAGCGCAAAAAAGGACGGGACACAAGACAAGAAGACGACTACAAGAGCGCTCGTGTAGTCGTCTTCTTGTCTTGTGTGCCGTCCTTTTTTGCGCTCAAATCGTTCCCATAATGAACCAACGCGCCCAACAATGCATTCTAGAAAAGCAGAACCCCCCACCCTCCCACCCCGTCACGTTGTCGTGCATATTTGAAGTGGATGCACAACACGGATGCACCCCTAACTTTCGTGACACCATCTGTATTTTCAAGCATAACAATCAGGCTACTAGTGAATTGGTTGAGGCTGACTACTTCAACAAAAAAGGCAATCAATTTCTCCATAGCACTACTCCATAGCACGGCACGACAATGAAATTTCTTTCCGGAATCGTTTCATCACATTGTAAAAGAGTGTACATGGGATCACCATTTTAATCTTTTGTGACCTTTCTATAATGTTTGCAGGTTCACTTGTTTCTTGACTATCAATGATGTAAGAGCATATGGTTCTTAGTAATGGTTTAAGTATTGTGTTTCTTTCTAATAAAGTTAGTTGTAAGAAGGCGCTATATGCTGTGTACTACTTCTTCTTGTGTCCCACTTCAAACATGCGTAACCGTTTCGAACTTGCCCAAAGGTAAATTATTCTGCAGTACATTTCCATTACATCAGGCTCTCCTATTCGTCCTAACTACTATGACCAATCTAATCCGAGTAAGCTCGCGTCCTTGATGGCTGTGTGCGTTTGCAGGAGCAGGACCCCGTCTTGGTATACTCCCGGTAAACTCAGTGTGTGAGTGAAGTGCAGGCGTTGTTTGGATTTCTACAACTATCAACTCACAAAAAGGATACGCAAAATCCTGCGTGTACAGTGGATGAATCAAGCTCGGTACTTCAGAGATTGTCTCCGCACAGCATCTTGGCAGGACGAAGATAAGTGCAAGAGCAGAAGAGATCTCCTGGCGTGGCGGAAAACATCCAACCAGTTAGCGCAATGGATGTGGTACGCCTCACGACCCACCCTTCCGAAAGCTCCGGATATCGGCAGCCGAGGCAAAATTGATAGTTCTTGGAGAACGAACTATCTCCGACGGCCACAGAAGAAGGCCTTGTCTGGGACCGAGGTTCACCCACGAGCCAAGCCTAAGGCCCCGGAGAAGATAGCTATGGCTATGAAAATCACCCGCAGAGGCTCCGAAGAAGGGACAGCCGGCTTCATAGCTGAGTGAGTCGGAGGGCTAGGACAATCGGGAAGTGGTGGCTATGACTGCAGTGCTCGTGCTCGGTGTTCTGAAGGCAGGCCACCACATCCTGCTGCAGGTTTGGCCTTCCCTATATAACCAGCTTCCCTATATAACCAGCACAACCAAATTCCGGCATCGGCGTCGTTGGTTGTGAGCGAAAAATCATCATCTTGTCCGTGACTGAAAAATCGAGAAAGATGCAAATAAAATAAATAATAAAAATTTCCGGGTCCGAGTGAGGATCGAACCCGGGCCGTCTGCGTGGGAAGCTGGTGTTCTACCACACAGCCACGCCGCTGCTTGGAAATACAGTGAAAATAACTTCCTCTGCTTGGAAATATAGTGCATATAACTTTCATGCTTCGCAAACGCAAGCGTACTTTATATAGGCGTCGCAATATAACATGTAATATCCCAGGAATATTGCGTGGTACAAACGTACATCGCCATCGCGCGTCAGAATACGTGACTATCATAACGATTTCATAGTTTAAAGCCGGCCACCCATTACAAACGGCGCACACCTTACTGCGCGTATTCCCTTAACACCACGTAGTGGCACCGGTGCATAGCAAGTATGCACTAAGTGGTTGAAGTAGGCACTCGGGACAGGATATCGCTATCGCGTTCAACTCTTAAACGCGAAGATTAAGGGTCCCCCCAATTTTTTTTAGATGCCAAGCATCTTACAGCGGGGGCATGTCCCGCGGCGTTGTCGGCGTCCGCACTCACACTGCGCATGCGCAACTCTCGTCCTTCCCTCTCTCCAACAGCTGCGCGTTACTCTCTCCACTTAAGTGTGAATATATAGCGGGAAGAGCGTTTCTCCTCCCCCGCGCTGCGGTCGCGCACTCTCCTCATTTATGCGGGCGTTTACGCAGGGGATCGGTCGCCTTCTCTCCTCCCCGCGCTGCAGCCTGTAAGCCCACTCCATCTTCTCCATCCCCCATTTCATGTAACCGCGTGCGCTCGGTCGAGGAAGTATTTAGATTCGAAGCATCTCGTGAGCGAGCTTGATCTGGTGGCGTCAGCGCTCTATTGCGCATGCGCCAACTCTCCCCCCTCTCCTCTCCTACGCTCCCCCCTCTCTCTCCTCTAGGCATCCCTGCCAGCGGCGTCCACATCCCCACTGCGCATGCGCGTCCCCTCCCGCTCTCTCTCCTCTCCTACGCCCCCCCCTCCCTCTCCTGGTATCCCTCCCGCGGCGTTTACAGCACCATTGCGCATGCGCGTCCCCTCCCCCCTCTCTCTTCTCTCCAACGCCTCCCCCCCTCTCTCTCGTCTCGCAACCGTAGAGAAAGGGAAATTGGCCAAGAGCGGACACTCAGCGATAAAAGGATCGAGCTCTCCCCGCCACCTCCTCCCCCCAAACAGCCTTCGAGATTTTCGCGTCAAATCATAGGGACCGTGATCCCGAAGAACGCAAGCTGTCATAAGTGACGTTCAGGTGGCGCAAGTAGCGCAAAAGAAAACAAAAAAAAAGAGAGTTGTCTAACGGAAATGTGTAGGTTTTTAAAATTCTTTTGTTCGTTTACTCTACGTGTGAAAACATTTTCTTGCACAATGAACTGAGAATTCGCGAAAAAAACATTGTCACGTGCATCGCCACCAGGCGAACGCGGGAACGGAAATCGATAAATCTTTCAGAACAGATATGGAAGGAGGTAAGTGAGGGTGTGTTTTCGTACGCAATGCGTTGACGGGTTGGGGTAGGCTTAAGTTTGGCTGGCTGCTGTATCTGAAATGTAACGGCTGCGCGTAGTGGGTTTTGGGCGCTTGCTTTTAGATGTGAAGCATCTTATGGCGAAGCTTAATCCGGTGGTGGTGGTGTGCCGCGTGCCCACCCTTACTGCGCATGCGCAAACCCTTTAAAAAAATAAAAATAAAAACCTCCTCTCCCCCTCTCGCTCCTCTAGGCATCCCTCCCCGCGGCAACCACACCCTCACTGCGCATGCGCCTCCCCTCCTTTCTCCCCTCTTACACTCCCCCCTCTCTCCTCTAGGCATCCCTGCCCGCGGCGTCTACACTCCCACTGCGCATGCGCGTCCCCCCCCTCTCTCTCCTCTCCTACGCTCCCCCCCTCTTTCGCCTCGCGACGCTGACGCAGGCAGCGTCTGCTAGCGAGTTTCTTGGTTGAAAAAACCGACTGCTCGCGCTGCACAACCGTTCACTGGCCACCCCGTATATATGGCAATGGATCTTGACCTCCAAGGTGGTGCCGGTGGGAGATTTCTCCTGTGCGTTGTTGAACAATAAAAATTCGCAGCGTGCGCGTTAACTAAAAGCGGAGTGCGGGTCTCTGTGTCCAGTCGGAGTCTTCTGTCTCTCATTGCCCATTAGCAGCGATTGGCATGTTCCAGTAGGAAACACTGCTCCATCACTGCCTGCTTTGCGCCTCGCCAGTTTTCTCACCTGCGCAACGCTGCGATGAGCGCCAGCGTCAACGCCGCCGCCAGTGTAAGCGTCAGCGCCCGCTGCTTCACATCTACACATGGTTCCCTTTAGCGGGAGATGGTGTAATGTTTTTCTTCTCGTCGCGGCAGTGTGAGCATTGCTGACCGTGTCACCTGCTGAGCCTGAGCAACGGACGACAGCACGGTGAGTACCCACGTTTCTGTTCTCTCTGAGCGCTGCGTAGTAGGCTTAGGAGCGTCGACCTTTGCCGATTTAAGTGTGCGCGCGTAGCAGGCATAGCGCAGGTACTTGCCTAGTAGTCACGCGTGAAAGTTCAGGTGCGACGCGCGCTGAAGGAAACGAGAAGGGTCGACCTTTGTGTAATTAGTTACGTACCAATTGCGACTCGTTGCTACTTTTTTGAAAGCGAAGTGGGTTAAAGTTAAATGAAATGAAAAGCATGTAACGTACGATCCCGAGGCCCAAGGTTTCGGCATTGTTAACGCGTTGTGGCGTAGCGAGGCACTCCACACGAGTGAAAAGAGTTCTCGGTGATGGTTATTGTGTGTGTGGCTTTATTTCGAAGTACGCTTCTGGGAAACTGCGCAGCAAGTTCGCTTGTGGAAGGGCCAGGGCAAGAAAGCCTAAGCTATGCATGGCATGGGTGGCTCGAGTTACTTGTTAGAAGACGAGCCAATGGTTAATGCCCGCTCTTTCAGAATTCGGTGCATTTTAAACGATGATGAAATGTCGATGATTCAACGAAATTGTCATTTTAGTACGGTTGTTTTTGCGAACGACGTCGCATTTGCATAACTCAGGGCAGTCGTTCTAGTTGCATATTCGGTCTCTACCAATGACCCCAAAATAACTTCGTATGCTGTAACTACGACACCGACATGACTCTAAATAATCTTTTCAGATGTTCAGTCGTCGGCCGTACAACCCCTACTGTTGTGTGGCGTGGTGAAGTAACAACGGTCGCACTTGCAATAAGCCCGGAACGATCTTCTTTCGCATCCCACAGGACAACAGGTGAGCCCCGATGTGAAGTGTTTTATTGTAGTGCAGTAATTTCAATAAGAAAACATGCTGTGTATTAGTGCAGAGCTTTAAAATGGATTGTATACGACTGTTTTTTAAAGTATGATTTATTGAGTTTTCGATGATTGTGATGGGGTCCAGGTTGTAGTATATGAAAAAGTAGGTAATTGGACGATGCCACACAAGCGTAAAAAAAAACTGCAGAAAAAATTCTCAGCAATGATCTCGCATAAGTGACATCAGCGTGAGCTCATGTTGTGGCAAATGCTAGTAACAACAGTACCAGGTTGTGTAGGTGTGTGTTTGCAGGTAATTTTTTACGAAGCGGCTCATGTAGTGTTCTAAAAATGTAACGTCTTATCACGCACTACTTCTTTGTATTCCTGTTATATTGATATTAAGCATTTCCCGTTGCAGCTCCCTGCGGAGGAATGAAGTCGCCGTCGCGGAAATTTCGTCGCACCATCAAACGCCTGCAGTCAAGGGTCGCCTCCTGCCGCAAGACCATTGAAAGGTTGTGGAAACAGCAGAGGGAGCTACCTCCATCAATTGCCAAGGCCTTGGGTGTCGTTCGTCCTTTCGTGACCGAAGAGGTCTTCAGTCTCTTTTGTGCACATGTGCGAGTTATGAATAGGGGTCAGGGGAAAAGGCTTCCGGCATGGCTAAAGAAATTTGCATTGCACTTAAACTTCAGGGGGCCCAAGAGCATACCGCTTTCTAGCGCCCATTTTTTGTCTGCCTATGCAGCGCTCACTGAGGCGTTGGTTAGGAAGTATTCGAATGTCACCAGGTGTGATTCCAGGGGTTATTGAGTGTGTGTCAGCTTGTATGCAGACATGGGATAAGCGCGACAGGGTGTGTTCACTCATATTCGGTGAAGTGATTTTGAAGAACTTGTCCTATGATGTAACTAAAGATCTTGTGCAAGGCTTTGCTGACGATGGAACAGCTCGAACGCCAGATATCGCTGACAGAGCCATGGTTGTCCTTCTCGCTGGTGTTCCTAGGAGGTGGGTCCAGCCAATCGCATTTACAATAGGACACGTATCTACGCCAGGAAGTGTTACAAAGGATTTGCTTGCCTGAATTATAAACAACCTTGGACACGCCGGAATCGCAGTCAAATGTTTAATTTGTGACCAAGGAGCCTCAAACGTTGCCCTTTCTCATATGCTTGGAATTACAATTCAACGTCCTTATTTTGAGGTTGCTGGTGAAAGGGTGTACTGTGTTTTTGATGTGCCACACCTAATCAAAACCACGCGAAACAACCTGCAAGCACACAAGTTGTTCATATGAGATGAAGTTATTGAGGCCCTTTATAAGTGTGCTTACGAGTTGCGGTTTAAACTCGTGCCTAAGCTGACCGAGAGGCACGTCTACCAGAAGCCTTTTTGTAACATGAAAGAAGCATGGCAGTACAGGTGCTAAGTGCATCTGTTAGTGTGGCAATCATGGCTATGGTGTACGCAAAGGAGCTCCCCGCAGCAGCTATGGCTACAGCCCATTTCTGTGAGCGTATGGATAAAGTGTTCGACTCACTCAATAGCTCATCTCCCAAAAAGAATGCCCAAAAGTGTCGTTATGCCATTAGGAGAAATGACGAGCTGGTAAACTTTCTGCGAGACCAACTCGCGTGGATCAGATCATGGAAATTATGTCTCCTGGCTTGTGCAAACAAAGCTTTTGCATATGTACTTTGTACTTACATCTGTTCTAAAAATGTTACCTCAACCGCCTGTCAACACACTGACGTGTGTGCTGCATAGAGTGTGAGATCACTTGTAGTGCCTTTTTATATCTGTCTGTCATCATGGGGCATTGTCACTGATAAATGTGACAGAAGAACCAAAACAGGGCCTACTTGCAGATAGCTAGAATGTGCAGCACTCTACTAAGAGAGACAAACAACATAACCACAAGTGTACACAAGCTTTCCCAAGTCGCTTTATATGTGTTAGGTATACATGCTGTTCATTTCAGTTTGCATGCCTAATGGAAACGTATTCATGCAACTTTCTTTACGTTTCGCATGTATCACTGTCTGCACAACAGTGCAAATGTCGCACTGGCCTATATATTTTTTTTTATGTTGGAAGGTTTGCCTTGTTCTCAAGCGCAAATATATGAAGTTACCTTCATGCACCACATGTGTATGACACATAAACCAATTGTTTTTAAAACATTTTGGTACATGTACTTCTTTTAGCTACCTTCTGTATTGATTGGTCTGCTTCGGATATCTTTCGTTCAGTTTGTATTGCACGGTGTGTCTTTGAAAACGTCCGTATTACAAAATGAAGCATTTCTCCACTGTCTGTGCTTGCCTTGTATGCTTTCGTGCTTATTCAATAGCATGTATGCACGTGATCTGAAAAGAAAAACAAAACAAAAAACAAATCCTCGCTAAACATTGCCTCAGTGCAAATGAACGCAATATGCGAGCGGGGGGGGGGGGGGGGAGGGGGGGGGGGACCGTAGCAGGCACTGCACCACGTCAGAACTTTTAAACTGCGCGCGCTTTAAACCGAAACCGGAAACTCGCTGCACCATGTCCTAAAAAAAATTTTACGCGCACAGAACCAAAACCGAAACTCGCGAAGTATCATAAGCGACCATTTGGTGTCCCACTGCATTTCAGGAGAGGGGGAAGCCCTCCTTGCACTCTAATTCGGCTGCATGGCTCTATGGGAGTGTCCGCTCTTTACCAACTTTCCCTTTCTCTATGTCGCAACGCCGACGCAGCCAGCGTCTCCTAGCGAGCTTCTTGATTGAAAAAACCGACTGCTCGCTCTGCACAACCGTTCACTGGCCACCCCGTACATATAGGCACTGGATCTTGACCTGCAAGGTAGTGCCAGTGGGAGATTTATCCTGTGCGTTGTTGAACAATAAAAATTCGCAGCGTGCTCGTTAACTAAAAGTGGACTGCGGGTCTCTGTGTCCAGTCAGAGTCTTCTGTCTCGCATTGCCCATTAGCAGCGATTGGCACTGATGGACCAGTGATGGACCAGTGATGGACACTGGTCCATCACTGCGTGCTTTGCGCCTCCCCAGGTTTCTCTCCTGCGCAACGCCGCGATGAGCGCCAGCGTCAACGTCGCCGCCAGTGTAAGCGTTAGCGCCCGCAGCTTCCTATCTACACATGGTTCCCTTTAGCGGGAGATGGTGTAATTTTTTTCTATGGTGGGCGATAGAGGTTACGGACACCATCAGGGGCGATGGACAACTGCACCACCAAAATCGGCTCTTGTTGTTTGTGTCGCGACGAGACGGAAAGTGTGCGTGCTTCTTTCTCACATGCAACAACCAAAAAGAAAGCAGCGGCTTTTATCGATCGCATCACTTGCGCCATCGCAACGCTATAACTGCTGACACTAACGCTAAGAAAGCTGGCGAGCTATCTTATCACACAGTTGTGATCTCGTAACAGCTTTCGCTGTAAAAATCAACTAGCACAGACACGTAAGATCGATCAGTGGTTACGGCACAAGGTATGTAGAGAGAAATTAACTATGGATACAATTATTAGGACGGCATGGGAATAGCAAATCGCTCACAGTTCAAAAGCATACGCTTATTAGCGGCTGATTATAACATAAGTTCGATATTAAACAAAACCTGGCATACTGATGACTAGAGACCGGATTTTAGGCAAATTGCCTATTTTGTTCCTTGCATTCCTATCTTGCCACTTTGATATATGAGCACGAATTAGGGGTTAAGGAAGGTTTTTATAGTGTTTTCATAGTGCCTATAAATGACTATTTTCGGGGTTTGTGCCTAAATGTCTATAAGTGCCTATAAATGCCTAATTTTTTAAAACGGCGCCCATATGAGCACTATTTAAACTCAAATCTTGCTTTCGAGTACAGTTTGAGACCGTAATTCATGTTACCGGCCAAAATTGACGTTTCGGAACTCTATGGGGTGCCACAACCTAGTTCCCTAGTTCAACAAACTTCCGGTAAGCAACCGCTAGCAGCAGTGAAATGGGACGCGCCGGCCACTTTACCCCACCGCACTGACATGGCGCGAGCGGTTGGAGCAGGGGGAGGAGGAGTAGAGAAAAGGCGCAATTTCTGCAACCCTAAATCGGAGCACGTCCCTGCGTATACAGTGCAATGAGGAGAGGAAAATAAAGGTGGCAAGATGAGAGGAGAAAAGAGGAGAGTGGCGTCCGTGGCCGAGGACGTGGTGGGCGGCTTTTAGAGCCGGTTTGCCAGTCAAGTGTTCCCAAGGAATTGAAGCACCTCCTTGAAGACCTGGGTGTGGTGGGGGGGCGGAAAACAGGAGGTGCCTCTGTGCAGCAGCAGGAAGATGGAGAACGAATGCGAAACCATGCAATGAATGCCGTCAGGGGAATGTAGAATGCAGGTAAAAAAATCAGATGTGCACTTGACTTTTGTTTTGTTTGTAGTTTACTTCTTAAAGGGCGCTTCACCAGGTCACATAAGAAATTTTATTTAGACACTGGAAGTTGTTGCGTGCCCAATGAAGAGCTTTGTACCGCAAGAACTTTTGAATTGGTTCATTACGAGCCGCGAACGCATGATGCCGGTAGGTGAGCTTGAAACCTTTGCCACTCGCAAGCCAAATTTCTTCGCTGCCCTCTTCGGTATCGCAGCAACTCGGAGCCAGGAGATCACACGACGCAGACGCATCAACATGTCACGCGCACGCAAGGTTACACTGTGTGTGCATGACATGCCCAAGCCAGGTCGTGCACACAAGCGATGTTGTATCGTTTCGGCGTTCTCTATAGTGTACTGCCTGTTTATGTGGGGTGGATCCCTCTATGCGTTTGGAGAGGCTGGCATGGACGATGTATCCTTACCACGACACAGCGCGTCGCACCGCTGGAACTGCTGTAAGGAACGATGCATCGAAAAACACGCCAAGCGTTGTCATTGCTGGCGCCGGCACGACGCGGCAACGGCGAGGACATGGACGCGAACGAAACGGAGGCAGCTTAGTCTCGCATCACGCTCAATTCGAAGTAAAAAAATAAATAAAAACACACACAGATTCCGTTTGTATGTTTAATTATTTCTGAAGTGTTGTAGCTCGGGCGAGTTGGTCATCCACGAACTTAGCTTGTATTAGCGCGGTACATATACGGAAGAAACACGACACAGACGTAAAGAGAAATGGTGGTGTGCCGCTTAGCGCTCACCTTTCTCTTTACGTCTGTGTCGTGTTTCTTCCGTATATGTACCGCGCTAATACAAGCTAAGTTCATAACTATTTCTACAAATTTCATTCTTCTATTCCAGCAACAGATTGCACAAATTACACATGTCGTCTCGAATAATTCTCGCAGTGTCACGCACTATATGACGTACGCAGGACCATTCCTTGTTGTACGTCGCCTTCTCCATATCGGTGCGCGCGCCCGTGAGATCAAGGGCAAGCGGCGTTTAGTCTGACATTTCACCTCTTTCCGGGGTGCGCGTAGCGTTGCAAAATCATGGTGGACGTGATCGTTAGCGCCCAGTGCATGCAATACACTTGCCAGCTCGAAATTCTCAAACCTGGTAAGGGGCCCTTTAAGGTGTTCACAGACAGAGGATAAATTGACCCTGCACGATTAGACCCGGCCAAAACGAGGCTAAAAGACCCTTCTTGCCTTTTAGCTGTCTGGCTATTGGCTCCTGGGCAGCCCTTCTCAGCCATGCCGAAAAGAAATGGACCCAGAACAGCGTTTATTAGACGGCGGACACATAACTCACCAATGCTGGACAATAAAAGAAGAGACCGTGTTCTGGAAACTGTGGGAGAAAACGGAGAATAGAATGGCTATGTCAAACGCCTTTCTGCCATCATAAACTATAACATTTGTTTGCTTTTCTATCGTAGACACAGGTCGCACACGTCTTTCTTCGAAAATCTGAGTTTTTGCAAATATTTATTGTGCCTATATTTACGATTTTGAGGGCCTAAAACTGTGTTTTGCTTGCCTGTTTTTCGGCACCCAAAATGCGATTTTTTAGTGCCTAAAAATCCGGCCTCTACTGATGACCGTGCAACGATGATAAGTCCCAAGACGTCGAGCAGTCCCGCAGAGTGTTGGCGACTCTTCGTCCGTCGAACAGCATTGTTTTTCCCGGGAGTCAAACTCTACAGGCAACTCTCATGCAGTCACTGACCAGATGGCGCGACGGAGCTCATATTTGCCGCCTGTGTAGCCGGACATCGGCTGCAAGAGATGCCAAAAAAAATTAGAAGTGCGCAGATTTTATCCACGAGCTAAATTTAGCGCGATAGCGTTAAAGAGCTCGTTTCGCAGAAATTCAGATGTCGGTGTCGGCGTCGTTGGTTGTGAGCGAAAAATCATCTTGTCTGTCACTGAAAAATCGAGAAACATGCAAACAAACTGAACAATAAGTGTTAATAAAAGTGTGAACCCAGGCCGTCTGCGTGGACAAGCAGGCGTTCTACCACAAAGCCACGCTACTGCCTAAAGCTGCTTAAAAAAAACAAAAACAAGAAAAAAAAAACACTATGTGAATTTCATGCAGTGGAAGAAAATTAAATAATAAGAAACTTCCGTTCGAGTGAGAATCAAACGCAGGCCACCTGCATGGCAAGCAGGTGTCCTACGACAGAGCCCCACTATTGCGTGAAACCGCTTTGGAAAAACACACTATAAAATGAATGTAATGTAGTCGAAGGAGTCTCCTTAACGAATGTAAGATTGCTTGGCAGAAGCGTAGAATGACGCCAGGCGTCAAACGATGGGAAGGTGCAGCGAGTGGGGTTTTTTTAAAGGTCTACATAGCGCTCAGACATATTTAATCATCATCAGCTACAAAAGCATCAACAACGAGAGCAGCTGCGTAGGTTCGCGTGTTGCCTCACGGACGGGTAGTGGGCCCTTCGTTGATTCGCAACAGGAAGAATTTGGCGTACTGGGCACTTAGCAACTGCGCTTAGTCCTACATATAATTATAAGAACTCGCATGATTTAATCACATCGAAACAAAGCAAGATGTTTTGGCTTTTATCACAGAAACATGCACCTGCAAGCACGTTGGCAGTCATGTTGACAGGTGTGCTGGAAACAATAGACATTCTAGAATAGCTTGAAACGGTCAATGCTGTACCCCTGTCACACGGCCCCCATCGAGCTCCGTTGAACTCCATCATTGTAAAACTCCATTAGGGAGTTCGACGCAGGCGGTGTTGTGCCCGTGTGACACGGCAACGTTACGAGCTTTGAACAGACGTCGCAAGGGGTTCATTAAGAGCTGCTGCACCTACGTCTGCATGCTAGATCTAATGACGCTGAAAACATTCTCAATCCTACATGTAATTATGAGAACTCGCATGATTTAATCACATCGATACAAAAAGCGATGTTTTGTTTTTTATGACAGAAACGTTCACCTGCAAGCATGTTGGCAGTCATGCTGACAGGTCTGCGGGAAACACTGTACGTCTCTTTTGGTACACGTTTCCGCTGCTTGCGCCGATAGACTAACACATTAGACGTTGTCGCCGAGCTCTTTGGAGTTGCACTGCCACATGAATCACGTTGTCCTGTCCAATATCGGATTCTAGTAAAAAATTCTGGATGATTTCCGGCGCACGTAGCTGTTTTGCTCGGCGATACATGACAATACGAAAAATTCTAGGGAGGTTAGAGGGAGAGGGGCTGAAACCAGGAAGGGGGGGGGGGGACTTATGGGGCTGAAGCCCCATCAGTCCCCCCCCCCCTTCCTGGTTTCACCCCTGCTGGACACAGCATATCGTGAACCCCGCGCAGAGATGACATCAACACGCACGTACAAAAGTCAGTTTCGCCGCAGGGGCAAAGCAATGAATGCGATAACAACATATTGGACTGTGACGCAAAGAACGGGAAGCAGCTCGAAACTTGCTGCGCTCTGCTCATGCACGAAGGACGCATGAAAAGAACCCACACAGGACGAGTGCGAACTAACAACTTTCACAGCTCGACACTTCAAGCGTGCTGGTCAAACACAAAGAAGGAAGCATGCATGGAGCGAACGCACAAGTAGAGCTGTGCGCCGCCGCCCCCGCCTGTTTTTGCTCACGCCACTCGCGCCGCCACCGAAGTCCCGATAGTGACCACGCCGCCGCCACCAACCGCGCAATAATAGACCTCTCCCTATTTGCAAACAGTGTGACGTCACTGCGAGCACCCCGCCCACAATTCCCCTCGCTCGGGGAGCAGGTGCTGGTTGGCAAGAAAGTTCCGCCGGCGGAATCTTTCTGTGAAGCAGCGCTGCGTGTGTCTGCACTCCTTCGACAGAAGTTTCTGCGAATTGCTATTTTTAAAGTCATAGCTTTCAAAAGGAAGGGTCACTGCGGATTCTATAATGCATGGTTCTGTTAAGTTGAGATGTGGCGATTTGGTCGTGGTAGATGGCAGCCATGAAAAAATATTATCCTCTTCGAAAGCGAACGTTCTACATGTTCACGGTGACTAGCGCATTGAGAAATAGTCGCGCGGTATGGATTTATGTATTTTATTTATTTATTTATTTATTTAAGCATACTGTTAGCATACATGCTAAAACAGGAATTGCTCAATCGGGCATGGTTCATGGTTTTCAAAAATCAATACAAACGCAGAAAAAAATCTCACAAATTGAAACAAAACAGCGAAAAATAAATGCATACAAAATTTTAAGATCCATTACATACATTACAGCACAACTCAGCAGAACACGCAAGTGAGTGCATTTGCACTACTCAGTTCATCATTGAAAGCGGCATTAGAACAGTACATCAAATTCAACAATGCATCCTCAAAAGTTTCCACATTGTTACACAATACAACGTCATTCCGTAACTTGTTCCACGGGTGAACAGCGGATACAATAAACGAATTTTTAAATGACTTTGTGTTATACTTAAAAACTTCTATGTGCTTACTCTACTTCGTGCGCGAATGTGACGTGTCTAGGCAGAAATCTTTTGCTATTCCTGTTTTGTGAATGCCTTGGAGTTCATTCTTTCATGCACTGTAAGAATAGCGGCTTTTGTTCTTTGACTTGTTAGTGGCTGTGTTTTAAGGTAAGAATTAAAAATAAATCTTAAAGGGACACTAAAGCGAAACAATGATTTGATTTAGATTGACAAACTGCACTCCGAGAACTCTAATGCCATATGTTTCACTATCATAAGTTCATTATTAGGGGAGAAAATCAAAGGTTGAAGTTTTATTTTTAAATTTGGCGCCGTTATCTGCGCGCGTGACGTCATAAATTCCAAATGTATTTTTCGTATTTCCGCGACATTTGCTCGATGAAATTTTCGGAAACTTCGTATGCTAGGTCTATGGCACCCACAGATGAGAATGCACCTCATTTTTGTCGATTAGAAGCTACGTAGGACTCAGTAGACGCCCTCAGAATCTATGACGTCACGGTGTTTGGTTCGGGAATCTCAAGGTGGCTGTTGAAGAATTCTTCTATTGTGCAAGAGCGCGAGCGCGAGCGAACAGAGAAGACAACGAAGATCTGCGGTAGCGTTCGCCATGAACACGAGGACGGTTCTATAGTCTACCTTTGTTGTAAATATATGCATTTCCTCTCTCAACTGGTGTGGTTATTCTACAACAAGTGGTGCCGAAACCCGTCGGGAGTTCTACGCGACAGGACCCTCTCTACCGGAAGACAGCCTCTCGGAAAGCCAGCGGAGGACATTGCCAACCCCGGCCGCTGACAGAGATGTGAATGGTGCAACGGAAAGCCAGACTGGGATGGTGATTTCATACAGGCCCATCAACGAAAGTGAAAGCAAGCTCCGTTCTGCGAATGTGAAGGTGAGCGACAGCAATCACAACGGTGAGAGAGACAATGAACCGTCTTAAAGAAAAGCGCACGTCGCGTCGGCAAATGAACACGCGCCTCATCAATGAAGCTAAGAGTGTTTTAGAAAGCGACAACATCGGCACTATAGCGTCATTGACCGAAAGACTGGAAGCGAACAACGCGGAATTAGACAAGTTGAACGAGTTGATAGAGAAGCACATTACCGACGAGGAGTTCGCGACGGAATTTGAGGCGGTCGTGAGATATCAAGATGCTGCTAGAGGAACGCTCGGAGAATTAAAGGCTAGACAGGCACTACTGCGACTTAGCCAGCCGTCCATCACAGCGCCACTGGCAATCGTCCGTCACAGCGCCACTGGCAGCTACGCCCCTTGTTCAGCTACGTGACGAGAATCGTGCCCAACGATCCAATAAGGCTACCAACGCTTCAGTTGCAGACGTTTTCTGGAGAAATTTGTAAGTGGCCTGGATTCTGGGAACAATTTAAGGCATCAGTTCACCAGAATGAAGGACTCACGAAGGGAGAGAAGTTTCATTACTTAAGAAACCTACTGAGTGGTGTAGCGGCAAAAGCGATTGAAGGCCTTCAGGCGAGTGAAGAGTGTTATCATGATGCCATCGACATCCTCAAAGGCCGCTTCGGGGACAAGCGTCTTATAGTTCAAGAGCACCTGCGACGCTTACGAGAGCTGCCGAACGTCACGTGCTCCAATGACGTCCAGGGCTTAAGGACCTTGTAGGATTTCGTCGAATGCCACATACGCGGATTGAAAGGCCTCAACATTAGTTCGGCTACTTACGCCTCGATGATGACCGACATATTGCTCAGGGCTTTACCGACAGATATCGTTGTTGGATACCACCGGGATCAAGCCAGTAGTACATCTTCCAACGAGGCACCTGATAGCAGCCGCGACATTTGCGCAGACGAGGACTTGCAAGCTTTACTCAAGTACCTTCGCATAGAAGTAGAAAGCCGCGAGCGAAGCCGAAGCAATGAAAACATGGAAAAGAGATACTCCCGACCTGCAGTGAACAGTGCTTCGTCTTCTCAGCCACCGACAGCAGCAGCCCTATGCGCGTCCTCGAAGACAGACAACAAGGTGTGTGTATTCTGTGGTTCATCGAACCATATTACTGAAGACTGTACCTGCAACATAAGCCGAGAAGCAAAGCTGAAGAAACTGACTTCTGAAAACCGCTGCTTTCGTTGTACCATGGTGGGTCACCGCGCCAAAATGTGCCAACGAAAGGTGAAATGTGGAAAATGCCAAGGAAGACATGTGTCTTCAATGTGTGACCCGACATGGAAGCCCAAGAAGGCTGAAATTCCAGGTAGCACAAGTACAGTCGCAACGAACAGCCTTCATACAAGCTCATATGCAAGTCTCGGCACAGAAGTTTTGCTGCAAACCTTTCGACTGTGGGTTATAGGGCACACGAAGTGCGCATACATCCGCGGCATAGCAGATAGTGGTAGCCAACGCACTTTCATACGAGATGTTTCCAAGACGCTTGGATTAAAAGAGATAGGAAAAATTAACCTGCGTATCAACATCTTTGGACAGACAGGATCCCTTTCAAGGCTGCACCGCGTCGTAGAACTTCGACTGCGTAGTCAATACGACAGCACGGAGCACTTGATTCAAGCTATTGAAATTCCCTTTATTTGCAAGACGTAGTGCAGGTGCCAGTGAACCATGAGTTCATAAGGGAGATTGAAGACAGTGGGTGCCCCATTGCTGACAAGCTATTCTCACCTGGAATGGCCGCTGTACCTGGAATAATCTTCCTACTTGGAGCGGATAACTTGTGGAAGTTCATGACAGGAGAGATTCGACGTTGCTCCGGTAACAGGGACTTGGTCTCTCTTGGTTCTACCTTCGGATGGCTGTTTCAAGGGCCACTCTTCTTCAGTACATCGGTCGACTTAGCCACGCAAGTGACCGTACTACGTGTGAACACCTCAAGCGAAACGACCGACCATGGTTCTACGAAAGTTCTGGGAACTTGAGAGCATTGGAATATTACCAGAGGATGACAGCGTAGCCAAAAGCAATGCTTCGGTCCTGGAAGAGTTCCAGAGAAAACTCTCATTTGTCGATGGTCACTATGAGGTTGCCCTCCCATGGAAAGAAGATAGCGGAAAACTTGACAGCAATCAAGCGGAATCTTTAAAGAGATTGTTGTCTCTCGGGAAAAAAAATGAAGCGTAACCGTGATTTCGCTGTGGAATATGAGTCGACCATAAGCAATTATATGAAGATGGGACACGCTGAACTGGTGTCCAAAGAACCTGAAGAAAGTGACAAGCTATCATCCAGGATTTATTACATGCCACATCATGCCGTCATACGAAGTGAGTCTACGACTACAAGAGTACGCGTGGTCTGCGACGCTTCCGCACATGGACCGGACTATGTCCGGTCCATGTGCACGAATGCTTAGAAAAAGGTCCCAATCTGCTGACCGACTTGGTGGCTCTTCTCATACGATTTAGGATGAATCAAATCGCTTTAACGGCCGATATAGAGTAGGCCTTTCTACAGATCGGGTATTAGAAAGGAAGACCAAGACGCTCTGCGGTTTGTCTGGTTCAAAGACGTTCCAACTATAGCAAATCCGGAACCTGAAATTGAAGAGTGGAGGATGACCAGTGTTCCCGTTCGAATGGCAGCGAGTCACTAAATGCCACTTTGCGACAACACCTGACGTCCATCCACGGCAAACTACAGCCTACAGCCCAGATTTTAGCTGATTCTTTTTATGTATATGACCTTCTCGTCGGAGCTCCAACAGAGGAAGAAGCTCAGCAAATCTACCGAGAAGCCAACGTTATGATAGAATCAGCAGGTATGCGTCTGAGGAAATGGGCGTCAAACTCGAAGGCTCTACGTCAACTGTTTGCTGCGACTGAGGAAACCGACATTTCTTCGGGCTCCGTGAAAGTGCTCGGACTTATATGGAACCCGGCGACCGACGTTATGACGGTTGCCTCCAAGTCGGCGCTTGGATTCTTGCAGACAGAAGGAAAACCGTGCAAGAGGTCTGTGCTACAGACGGTGTCAAGAATATTTGAACCAATGGGGGGGTGATAGCACCTTTCATTATACAAGCGAAGTTACTATTTCAAGAGCTGTGGAAGAGAAAAGGTGATTGGGATGATGAGCTACCAGAAGATCTTGGTGTACAGTGGGGTAAATGGTGCTCAAAATTACACCCAAATTCAAGAGATGGCCATCAATCGCTGGGTGGATGTTCTGCCAGGAGATGTAACTACGCAACTACACCTGTTTTGTGATGCCAGTCAGAAAGCTTATGAAGCCTGTGCGTTTTTGAGATATGTTGGACAGAACAAGACCATATCTACGGCCCTCCTAATGGCTAAATCAAGAGTAGCACCTTTGCAGAAAGTTACGCTGCCCAGACTCGAACTTCTGGGAGCGGTGCTTGCAACTAGGTTGGCGACGTTCCTTATTAGGGCCCTCAAGATATTTCAACCTAATATGGACGTGACCTTCTGGACCGATTCCACCAAAAACAAGAAACTGTTTCTGGACCACAAACAAGAAATCGACCTTTCAAGCTCAAAGGCCACAGTCACAAGAAGATGGATTCATCGCGCACAGCTAATTGAGCACTTTTGGAGAAGATGGAGAAAGGAGTACCTTCTGAGTCTCCGTTCGGCGCACCATGCGAGTGTTCAAGCTCAAGATTCTGACAGGCTTAAAGAGGGTGAATTAGTGCTCGTCTATGAAGATAAAACACCGCGGCAACTTTGGAAGACTGGAAGAATCGTAGAGCAGCACCGAGGACGGGATCGGAACATCAGAGCGTGTTCAGTGAAGCTAGCCAATGGCTCTGTGATACGAAGAGCTGTACATCATCTCTACCCCATTGAACTTTCGTTGTCATAGATTACTCGAACTGCGCGCCTTTTTGGGGGGCGGAGAATGTTGAACAATTCTTCTATTGTGCAAGAGCGCGAGCGCCAGCGAACAGAGAAGACAACGAAGATCTGCGGCAGCGTTCGCCATGAACACGAGAACGGTTCTGTAGTCTACCTTTGTTGTAAATATATGCATTTCCTCTCTCAACTGGCAGTTATTCTACAACAGTGGCGTCTCCACCCGCATTTTCTTTTCGCGTGTTTTCTCTCTTACCAAGCGTCGTGTCGCGGTAAGGGCGGTGTTTTCGGGATTGTGAAATTGTACTTAACTAATACGCGAAAAATCGTTTTGCCCTTTAGTGTCCTTTCAAAGATCTAGTTTGAAAAAAGGCAAACAATTACAAAAAGGCCAACAATTACAAAAAGGCAAACAATTACAAAGTGTCATAAAAATTAAGATTGGTGCGGATGATTTAGAAATTCGTAACACAGTCTCCACATTAGGTGTAACATTTTCTAAAGACCTAAGTTGGAACGATCACGTCGGACACCTTAGTAAAAAGCTCTCTTCGGCTGTGGGAACCATAGCGCGCTTAAAATATTTTCTTCCAGCTAACGTCAAAATTTTGCTTTACAGTGCTCCAGTGTTTTCGATACTACAATACTGCAAGCTTGTTTGGGGCACGACTACAAAAACAAATCCTACAAAATTGCATTTGCTCCAAAAAAAGAGTTGTGCGATGCATTGCCAATGTTCCAGGCTCATTTTCTACGAAAGATCTGTTCGGAAAGTTTGATATTTTACCTGTATTTTTTATACCATTATCACTTAATTTTAACCTACAGGTCATACTTAAAGTCCAATAATTCTATTGCATTTTCGCTGGCTGATCTGAATGTAAACCGCAGTATTCGTCGTACTAGGCATAAAGAATATTGGCACGTCCCTACACCTCGAAACAAATATGACGAACAATCATTAAAACACACTTTGCCCATCTTACTTAATAAACTTACAAAGGTAGACTTTGATCCTCTGTGCAATTCTCATCAAGCAATAACATTATTTTGTCAGTAGTGCCAGAGAGATTAATAATATCTGGGGTTTAACGTCCCAAAACCACGATATGATTATGAGAGACGCCGTAGTGGAGGGCTCCGGAAATTTGGACCATCTGGTGTTCTTTAACGTGCACTGACATCGCACAGTACACGGGCCTCTACCATTTCGCCTCCATCGAAATGCGACCGCCACGGCCGGGATAGAACCCGCGACTTACGGGTCAGCAGCCGAGCACCGTAGCCACTGTTCCACCGAGGCGGACTGCCAGAGAGATTACTACTAACGTTGTGCATAATGTTTTTTCTCTTTTTCTTTCTTGTTTTCCCAAGTCTTGAAATCGCGTACAACATGTTATACATCGAACGTATACACGCGTGTATATAGACCTGTGTATATATACTTTGCATCGGGTATGGAAATGTATACACGCGAAATCCACGTTTTCATTCGTAGGTACAGATTTTTATTTGTGCATTTATAAATGTGTATATATGCATACATACTTTCTGGTTTTCTATTGAAATTGTATTTTGTCTGGCATATTATTTTCTTTTAAGTATGTGGCGCTTATTCTTTATATTTCTGCAATGTGCTGCTGTCATTTCTAAAAGGGGGGCGGGACCCCTGTCAAGCTGTATTAGCTGTTAGTTCTGTCTCCTCTTTTTCAATGTGTGAAAAATAAAATAAAAGTGATTGATTGATTGATTGATTGATTGATTGATTGATTGATTGATTGATTGATTGATTGATTGATTGATTGATTGATTGATTGATTGAACCCGTTAAAATTTAGCGATGCTATTTTGCGTGTATGGGCCATGCGTATTCCAGCAACGGAAGTACTGTGCATTTGTAGTACTCTAAAACTTTTACTTCAGGTGTCGCATGACCAAGCCTCCGACGTAGCATCCCAAGCTTTTTTCGTGACTTATCACATATAAAGTCTATATGGCGGTTCCAATTCAAGTTGTCTGTGATGTAAACACCAAGGCATTTATATTCTGATACTCGGCAGAGCGGTTCGTCATGTATGACGTAACGAGATGATAGATGCTTGGTTTTTCGCGTAATCGGCATAAAAATGGTTTTGCTAGAGTTCAACTCCATTTGCTAGTTTTTGCACCAACAGCCTATCATACCTAGGTGTTCATTACGCTTTTCCTGGTCGTAGTGAGATTCCACCTTTGAGTAGATAAGATCCGCATAATGCCTAATAAAAACATCGGGTGCGAAACTGCTGTTCATATCATTAATTAAGTGAGAACAGTAGTGGCTATATAACAGAGTCCTGTGGAACCCCTGAACCTACCGCCTGTCTAGTGATAACGGCGCCTTTATTCATTAATCATTAAATGTACAGGCTAATTGAAAAAATTATCGGTAACAGTGCCGTTCTCATTAGTTAAATACACATTTGTGGATTTTTCTGCAGGTAAATAGCGCCAGACTTTCTGCGGTGCTGTTTTAATATACAGCGTTAAAAATTCATTCATGTACCGCTTTCTTGCATCAGCCAATTCAGCTCTGAACGACAAAGAAAGCGTCATGACGTCCACAGATTTCCAACTTTGTTTACTATTTTTTTTGTTTTGCCCACACGTGCCTTAGACGACTCTCCATGTGAATCATTTTTCGCGAAATCCACTGATTCCTTCCTTGAACTTTCTTCTGTCGTTCACTGTATGTGTCGCTTTATCTGTGTGTACCATTTCTTTAAAGGAACTTAAGTAACATAGAGTACTGGGCAAGTTGGTACAGATTCATGTCGAAGCGTAGCGCCTGTCCTTTGTGTTCTTCACACTGTCCTGTTTTCCTCGCGCTACGCTTCGCCATTTCTTTAAACCATTTCCACGCATCATCAACCGTTGAACTGTCAGATGTAGCAATGCGTTGAAAACTGTCATAGTCAGCGTCAAGGTGGTCCAGAATTGAGACATCGTCAGCTCTAGAGTAATTGGGTACCAGTACAGACTTTGTGGCTCGTTCTTCATGACGAATGCCTATAGGTGAAGAATCACCATACTGCGATCTGAAATCTCTCTGTGACTTCACAAGTGTACTATTGTTGAACTAGAGATGGATTCAGAAATACAAGATCAAGTAGTGAGCCTCTCTTTTCGTGTACCCCTGAACAATTGGAACCAGATTCAACGAGAACACTCCATCCAGAAGAGCAAGGGATGGCAATTCATCAACTTGATCATCTTTACATTCCAACCAGTCAATATGCGGAAGATTGAAATCACCAGCCATTACTATTTTTCTTTTTGAATTCTGGAATTCACTATGTAAGAAGTCATTGAAAGATAGTATGTAGTCTTCCGATGAATCGGGAGGACGATAAGCTGCAATGAATGTGAACGTACTGCCGTATAAAATCAAGTCGCATGAAACACATTCAATTTCTGGTGGCGACGAACGCTTCTATGCATACAATTGTTCTTTTACAAATAACCGCAACACCACCGCCCGTAGATCTTCGATCCCCGATAAGCTGTGTAATTTGGAGCAAGAAACTCGCTGCTCTCGATACATTTGTTCAGCCAAGTCTCAGTAACCATCAGTACATCTGGTTCATGCTCAAGTAAAACACTCTTAATACCTGAAATTTTATTCACGAAGCTGCGCGCGTTGAGATTAATAACTGTCACTGCATCAGGAGCAGTGCCCACGTCCCTGGGTTTTCACGTGGTTTTAGGAATTACCAGTAGATAAGCACGACTTCCTGGAAGCGCTCTCTTCGTCCCAGAAGTACATATCTTTGTTCACATAAACTTTGTCATGAAGAAGGCGCACGCGTGCACCGCTTCGCTTTTCCTCTTTTGCACTCTCCCAAAGACGCTTGCGACAGTAAAGTAAACGCTTTTGAAAAGACTTCACTTAATGAAAGACCCATTCCTTTCAGTTTTGAACATTTCATCAAGATCTCGCTCTTTTCTTTGAAGTTGTATAAGCGAAATATAACTGGCCGGTGATGGTATCACCTCTTTCCAAGCCGATGCATGCGTTCTACACTGCGTGGGCTCACCTCTATGACAGCAAAAAGTTTTTGGTTTACAGCTTTGTCACAGTTCCCGTTAATGGAAAGGCAATCGCCGGGCGGATTCCAAGGGCTGACGTATCGGCCTCCCGAAACGCACCACGAAAGCACGGACAATTTAGAAGTGGTCCCTTTTGGTGCGCCAGCGAACACCGGTTGTGGGCCAAAGACCGAGTCAGAGCCGAGAGTTGATAACACAAACAAAATATATTCTCAGATAAGGCAGTACAACCAACACAAAAACATGCACACTTGGCATGTATCAAATATAACACAACGCACAACGTAACTCCGATGGTGTTCAAAACAACGGGAACAAACAACTCGCGCTACAATGCAGTCTCATCCATTAACTTAAAGACTAGAATGTTCATCAAACGTATTCAGTCCAAAGTTCTTGGAACTAAACTTGAAAGCTTCTCTTCCAGGAAGACACTCACACAAAGTCCAGCGCTGGTTGTCGTCCCGATCCTCCGAGCTTTTTCTTCCAGGAAACGCTCCTCAAAACTTCCACAGCTCCCACGGCGTCGTCATTCGATTCTTCCAGATCGACCGACCGCACTTCAGCAATGAAACTTCACCAACAACACCATCCTTCACTCACGCACTGAGTGGCAACATCACACGTTCACACACTCCCACTGGAGTACTCGCTACTAGAGCACTGCACGGGCCGTGATTCTCGGCCCGGGCCCGGCCCGAGCCCGGCACTCGACTAAGTTTACCCGCCCGAGCCCGGCCCGGAGACTCAAGAGCGCGACCCGGGCCCGGCCCGAACCTGAGAAAAAATGTCACCTACCCGGCCCGGCCCGGCGCAACCACAGATCGGGCCCGACTGGGGCCCGAACCTATAATCTAGGCGGTGTTGCCCGAACATGGAACGACAGCAAGGCATTTTAAGTAGCAATTATCTACGTTTTCTTTGCGCTTGCTACACCAACAAGCATACTTTAATCTACGGGGATTACTTGTACAAAAGGGCTTTACTGTGGTAACAGATGGCCGGAGATACTGGGTACGATGAAACGGTTATTCGGCAAAGCTATACTGTACATATTGTTTCAAATGCAATGGCAATCATCAAAAGCTTTAGGTAGCAGATATTGTAGCAAGAAAAGTGGTTTGCAGCATGAGTTTAGTTTCAACAGGGCGCGCAATAAGAACAGAGGAGACAGACAACAAAATGATATCCTCGCTTTGTTTACATTGCGATCTTTATTGAAATTTAAATGAATACTAAAGCAAAATCTCAAAATTTTGCGGAAATATTGAAAATGAATTCGTGCGATTACATCGAAAAGAAGTCGTCACTTATCGAAGTTTTCAGCGGGGGGGTCTTAATTTCTGCGTTTTTATGAGCGTGCGCCAAGCCACCTGGCCTACGCGAGTTGGAAGCCGTGACATCATGACACCCTGATTTGACAGCCGTCCGTCTAGCCACCGTCTTCCGTCTCAGTCAGGTAGCCCGAGCCAACAACATGGTCCAACGTGCAGCAGCAGCCGCAGTAGATAAATTAATGTTACGGAGGGTACAAAATACGTGGTTTCAGCAGCTTCGTTGCGGCAGAAAGGCAGTTATTGCGGCTTAATCGAGGCATCGTAGTTCGTCGCTTTGTGTTTACCCATGCGGTCGGCGTTCGACCGTTACGCATTTCGTTTTTGTGCGACGAGGCACCGAATGTATGGAATTTCTCAGCCATTTCATAACGTTGTGCACACGACCGCCGCTGTCACATCCACAATACCTAAAGCCATTTACAGATTGAATAAATGGAAATTTGTTGGCTTTGTCATGATGAAGAGCACGGACTATTCGAAAGCATGCCTCGATCGTTTGCGCGCATCACGGGTAGATTGGCGCCACAGTCCCATGGTTCTGCTGTTCCTTTTTTAGGCGCGAAGCTCCTAAGGGTGTGGGTGTGTCCCTCCTCTGTAGTAGTAGTAGTAGTAGTAGTAGTAGTAGTAGTAGGTAGGTAGGTAGGTAGGTAGGTAGGTAGGTAGGTAGGTAGGTATATGGTAGGTAGGTAGGTAGATAGGTAGATAGCCACGTATAGTGGAATGTACCCACTTCACGTGATAAAGATGACGATGACGCAGTATAGTGGAATGTACCCACTACACGTGATAAAGATGAAGTATAAGCGCGTTCCTCTGTAGTAGTAATAGTAGTTGTAGTAGGTAGGTAGCCACGTATAGTGGAATGTAACCTACTCCACGTGATAAAGATGACGATGACGCAGTATAGTGGAATGTACCCACTACACGTGATAAAGATGAAGTATAAGCGCGTTCCTCTGTAGTAGTAGTAGTAGTTGTAGTAGGTAGGTAGCCACGTATAGTGGAATGTACCCACTCCACGTGAAAAAGATGACGATGACGCAGTATACTGGAATGTACCCACTACATGTGATAACGATGACGATGACGCTGATGACCATGAAGTATAAGCGCGTTCCAGACCACACATTCTCTTTCTGCCATGGAATGAAAACGATCGAGCTTCGCCCACTCATCATCATTCACTTCGTGGATATGGCGTGATTTTTTTTTCAGACGTAGCTAAGCGAAGCGACAAAGTGTTCCGAGCTAGCAAATAAAGTCTATTTTGAATGTGTCCAGGCTTGGCGTGTTGGCTGAGCAGTACGCATCCAAAGTCTACGCCGCGTGTCATCTCAAGGAAACGTTTGGGACGGCGTGTGGCGACTATAGCAATGCTTAGGTACAGATGACTGAGGCGCAAAAAACATCTCGTGAAAAAGGGAGGAGCAGAAGAGAAGAAAGAGCAGCGCCGTTACTACCAACTGTTTAATGACAGTCAAAGAAACGCACAGGATAAAAAGAAGACACTTCCACGCATGCGTGAACAGCCAACAGATGACGTACAGCGACACAGTCAAGACAACAAGCTATCAAGAAAGCGCATTTCTGTCGAATACAATATTATAGATGTGTCACTGATGCAATTAGACCCCCTCTTTTTAATAAAGAATGCTTCCAAGAGCTCTCTAGCTGTTTGTTTGCTGCTCTTGCCGAGAGTCAACGCTTGCGCAAAGCATGGTTCACATCCGCAGGCGTTGCAGTGCGCAGGAAGATGCGCATGATCTCTTTTGCCTAAGGTATTAGCATGCTCCCTCAGCCTATCATTAATGCAACGTCCCGTTTGTTCCGATGTAGGACTTGCCGCAGCTTAGGGGTATCTCATATACCACCCCTTGTGACCCAGCGCCTAAATGGTTTTGTGTGCTGCTTCTGGCAGCCCCTTGGCTCGTCGCGTGTGATACGCGGGCACAATTGAGCCAACTTGTTGGGTAGCCGAAAAAACGACCGGGACGCCGTAACCGGGTAGCCACTTTCTTGAGGTTATGGCTCACACGGTGCACATAAGGGACCACCTCTGGCTTGACCCGCTCCCCTTTCCTTCGCTTGCGCATTTGCATTGGCAGCACTGCCTTTCAACTTCTGCAGCAGGGATTCAACCACGGAACTTACAACAGACTGAGGGGGAAGCCGGCCTTAGAAAGTCTTTGAAGCTGATTCGAAAAACTAGCCTGCATAACATGTTCACATGATCTGCGCAAGGCCAACTCCAAGCAAAGCATAGCGATTCCGCGCTTCACAGTCTTTGAGTGCGCTGAGTCGTACCGTAACAATTCTTTCTTACATCGTGGGAGGTATGCGCAGCAAACATGATCACTCAAAAGCGTGAGGTTAAGGTCTAAAAACTGCAATGAGCTGTCTTTCGGAAGCTCATTAGTGAACGTGAGACCAGTAGCGTTTGCTCTAAAAACATCCAAAATCTTCTCAACCAACACAGGGCAAGGCAAAAGGGCATCTATTGTCAATAACAATTAAAAATTCATCGACGTATCTGAAAACTTTAAGAACATTAGGATGAGATGAAGTAAAAGCACTTTGTAGTGCGTGGTCAAAGTACGACAAAAAGATGTCGCAAAAAACATTTCACGAGATGTTTTTTGCGCCTCAGTCATCTGTACCTAAGCAAGTTAAAGCACCAACTCGCCCAAAAAGAAGTCCTTTTGGTATAGCAATGCTGTTATGGCAGGTCTAGCGCAGCATCAGTAGGCATAAGCGTGCGCAGGGTTCTTCTTCAGGGGGGGGGGGGGGGGGCGAAGGTTGGTCGTAGCACCCCCCTCCCTGTCATGTCAATGTATGAGGGGCTGGCTTTGCGCACCCCCCCACCTCGCCCCCCTCTGCCCCCTCCTCCCCCCCCCCCCCCCCCGGGCCCGCACGCCTATAATAGTAAGCCATTTCCTTTCGCCGCGACGAACGCTTCAAAATCGAAGACCGACCACAGGCAGGCATCTGTCACACAAGGCGATAAGATTCCCCGACGTTTCAGACGGACCATAATTGCAAGCGAGTAGCGCCGACAGCGATGCAGAGAGAGCGCGGCTGCTTCGGCCGCGCGCGCGCGGGGTGTCGTCACGTATTGCAGCTGCTAATGGCGGCCGCTAGGGCGCTAGGTACTACCGAAAATGGCTGAAAAAAGATGTTTCTAGTCCACTTTTTTTTTCAAATCACTTAAATTTGTTTTATTTGCTATTTTTAGCAGTCAACTATTGTTCGGCTATGAAATATCGACCGCAAACTTATCGTTCCGTATTCCTTTAAAAGCATGCTCTTATGAAACCCAATCGTGCGCCCTTCTGGATATATACCACCATTTTCAGCATAGTAGCGCCTTTGCACGGCAAGAGAAATAGAGGGGAAAAAGCCAAATTTATTACCTTTGTTGTAAATACGCTACCTTAGATAAAAATTATAACGTACTCCGTGTACCACGTGTGCTGTTCGAAATACGTATAAACAGCCGAAAGGACGAAAAAAAAGGTGTTTAATTGTTATAGCATTATTTTCATATATCACACCACTGCTAGTATATACAGTCTATAGGGCCGAAGAACTTGTATCTCTATTTAATGTTTGCTGAGTTTCTTGTTGGCTTTTACCTGTACTTTTTTACTGACTCCCCGCTCCGCTCTCCTCACTCACTACTAATGCCTTTTTCCTTTAGGGCACCAATAAATGAAAATGAAATTAAATAAGTTTTTGTGGCATAGCTTACAGTTCATTTCTCCACGTGTTCATTGGGCAAAAAGTCAAATTATCAAGAGATTCTGGCGGTAAGCAAGACATGCTTTGCTGTATCAGATATCCTACCGCGCTACAGTTTCTTCAACTGCTTGGGCTAGCCGCAGGGCTAGCCCAAGCAGTTGAAGCAGTCTAACCTTGCGAATTGTGAAGGTGTCGGTAGTCGTAGTTGTCAGGCTTCCCCCGCTGGAGCAAATTTCGGACGTCTTTGCGGATTTCTGCAGAATGAACATAGCTTTCCAGCCCATCGCTTCAATTCTGTTGTTACCAAGCGTCGTAACACTCTTCAATATAATCTGTAAAACTTCTCTTTGAGGGCGTCTTGCAAGTTTGAGCAGTGTAAGTAATTTGATCTCTTTTCGGGGTTCATTCCAGTTTGAATAAAAGGCGCGAAAAGCTTCTCGATGCTTACTCATTTTATGCATATGGTTCTAGGTAAGGGGACATCACCCGGTACGGAATCAGTGCGGAATCAAAGAGGCCTAATCACTGAGCCGGAAATTCAAAGAATCGCAGCCAGATTCACAATTTCTAGGTAACAAAAAATCAGACTCAGTCAACGAGATGCTAAGTTCGTGTGAATATAAATTGCTTGAAATTAGGACAAACAGTAACGGAGTAAAATTATTATATCAGGTCCTGAAGGGTCACAAAAATGTTGATAAAAGTAATACATACGAGAGCCCGTTACACTGTAAGCAAAAACTATCCGAGATTGGGGTTTTTGTGGCTCATGACCTCTGAAAACCCCCCTCAGGTTTAAAATTACTACCTCATGTTGGAGTAAAAGGCGGTACATGACATAGTTTTACCACCACCCCCGAGGGCGGTAGTAAAAGGATGTCACAATTCAGTTTTACTACGTGGGGAGTTTTCTGTCACGTGAATTTTTAACCACCGTTTGAGAGTTTATTATCACGTGACTGAAAGCTGGAGCTGCTTCGGCGGCTTTTGTCCGCCACCGAGTGACGCTCTCAGTTCCAGTGAAGGTATGCGAACACCACAAATGTTTTTTTTTTTTGTTTTTTTTTTCATAGAATGGTATGGCATTGTCGCGCCACATGGGGTTGCCCCAGCCTACGCACTTTCACTGGAACTCGGAGCTGCCGAAGCACGAGGGAGAAAAGCATTCCTGTGAACGAAAGGGCGTGCTCTAGAAAAAAAAAAGAAAAAAAAACCAGCTGGAAAGCTGTCTTGCAGATTTTCGCAAATCGTCGGCGCATGTTGTTTAGTGGCCCTAGAGATAGGGAGTGTGTCTCGTTGCGCTGATGGCAAGTTCAACTGGATCTCACGTGTTTCTTCTATCATCGAGCGGCCGTGCGCGTACGAACGCGAGCCTCCGAACCTGGACGTCGCGGATACCTCGCTTCCGTGCTCATTTCCGAAGCGCTACGAAGAACACTGCCAGCGGTAACAAAATGAAGCTGGTGTGATCGGTTTTATTCCTGGATAGTGACCGGTTACCAACTTCGAAGCATTCGAAGCGATAAGGAAAAGGTTTCCTACGTCGTCGACATCGAGCCGGCCAGCGGCCAGTGTGAGTGCGTCGTCAGAGAAGGTGAAACAATTAAGCGTCGCATAGATTTTCTTTCACAGAAAACAATGTCTGCTGGAGTGAAGTGCTGTCAGAATTGTCCGCTGCATGCGCCAACCGTTGTCAAACATCTTGATCGAAGGCGAGCACCGATACGAGGCATACGGAACCAGCGTGCGGACGCCGGTGAGCACGGTGAACACCCGGACGGTGAGCCGTCTCGTTCGTTGTGAGTACATCGCTTCGTAAGACGCCGCGAATAGCGGATACGTATTTTTCATTGCTGTCTAAAATAACGATGATGAAAATTGCACAGGAGATGCATTCTGTGATCGCCAGCTTGCTTTCATCGCATAGTCGTGCTCCCCGAAAAGGCCTAGCGACGCCGTCGGTCTGAAGCCGGTACAGGCGCGGCACCGCTCTTCTTCGCCGGCGTTCCTGAATATGTGCTGCTACTGTGTTTGTGCACTGCCGCTCAATGAAAATTATTTGAGCTGCTGTGGTATGTGTGTGGTTAGGTATATTTTGTGGAGTTGTGCATCAGCACTGCTAACGCGGGTGGGCCAACAGGCCGGAGTCCCAGCTGATAATTGGATAATCAAAAAGGTAAGATCGGGCGGGTTTATACTTAAAAGGTCGGTGTGAGTCATCATGACTTGCAACCAACCTAAAGTTTACGCATGCGCTATGAACCTTTATTGTACAACGATGGAAAAACCACCTCCCCGAAGGGAATCGTGAGGAAATGCGAATGCATTTTGCGCGCGCTTCACTCCATTTATATATGGTGGTTGTGGTTCGAAGAAAGAAAAGGCGCCTAATTTCTGCAGCCCGGTCGGGAGCACGGCGCAGCGCCTGTTTTTTTTTTTTGCTTTCTTTCTGTTTTTTTTATTTATTTTTTTTATTTTTTTTTTAATTTTTTTTGTTCTGTTTTTTCTGTTTCATTTTTATTTTTTCATATATAGCTCCTCCGAGCTCCCGCGATGTGAGCGCTCTCACGCACCAGAGCGCGCTCCTCCTCTCCACTCACTCTAACACCTGCCAAGGCCGCCGCGGACCAACGCCGGATGCCTGACATAGCCCGACTAAGAAATGCATTCGCATATAAAATTACACCATCTTCCGCTAAAGGGAACCATGTGTAGATGTGAAGCAGCGGGCGCTAACGCTTACACTGGCGGCGGCGATGACGCTGGCGCTCATCGCAGCGTTGCGCAGGAGAGAAAACTGGGGATGCGTAAAGCACGCAGCGATGGAGCGGTGTTTCCTTCTGGAACATGCCAATCGCTGCTAATGTGCAATGAGAGACAGAAGACTCCGACTGGACACAGAGACTCGCAGTCCGCTTTTAGTTAACGCGCACGCTGCGAATTTTCATTGTTCAACAACGCACTGGAGAAATCTCCCACCGGCACCACCTTGGAGGTCAAGATCCATTGCCATATATATGGGGTGGCCAGTGAACGGTTGTGCAGCGCGAGCAGTCGGTTTTTTCAACCAATAAACTCGCTAGCAGACGCTGCCTGTGTCGGCGTCGCGAGGCGAGAGAGGGGGGGGAGCGTAGGAGAGGAGAGAGAGGGGGGCGCGCATGCGCAGTGGGAGTGTGTACGTTGCGGGCAGAGATGCCTAGAGAAGAGAGGGGGAGAGCGTAGGAGAGGAGAGAGAGGTGGGACGCGCATGCGCAATGGGAGTGTGGACGCCGCGGGCAGGGATGCCTAGAGGAGAGAGGGGGGAGCGTAGCAGGGGAGAGAGGAGGGGAGGCGCATGCGCAGTGAGGGTGTGGTTGCCGCGGGGAGGGATGCCTAGAGGAGAGAGAGGGAGAGAGGAGGTTTTTTATTTTTTTAAAGGGTTTGCGCATGCGTAGTAAGGGTGGTCAGGCCCCACACCACCACCACCGGATTAAGCTTCGCCATAAGATGCTTCACATCTAACACCTGCCGGCGCTTACCTCCTCAACCTATCCTCCTCCTCCGCGGACAACGCTGGACAACGCCGGATGCCTGACATAGCCCGACTATGAAATGCATTCGCATTTAAAACGTAGCTCTCTCACCGGCACCACATGGCAGGTCAAAATGCGGTGTCTATTATGCCGGGTTGTCGTAGTACGGTTGAGTAACGCGAGCTGTCCATTCAGGTGATGTTGTATTCTGCATTGGTTGAGTGTGAGTGTGTCTGTGTATATGTTAGAGATGGGCAAAACGGTTCACTTCAGTGAGCGGTTCCGAACGGCTCCGTTCACCTAAGTGAACCGGCTCAGTTGAACGGTTCACCGGTTCACTTATATTAAGGCGAAAGCCTTTAATGTCTCATGCTCACGTCCGTCTGGTGTCCGTCCGTCCGGTGTCCGTCCGTCCGGCGTCCGTCCGTCCGGTGTCCGTCCGTCCGTCCGTCCGTCCGTCCGTCCGTCCGGATGTCCGTCCGGATGTTCGTCCGGATGTCCGTCCGTCCGTCCGGATGTCCGTGCGTCCGTCCGTCCGTCCGTCCGGATGTCCGTCTGTCCGTCCGGATGTCCGTCTGGTGTCCGTCCGTCTGTCCGTCCGGTGTCCGTCCGTCTGTCCGTCCGGATGTCCGTCCGTCCGTCCGCCCGTTTGGATGTCCGTCCGTCCGTCCGGATGTCCGTCTGTCCGTCCGTCCGGTGTCCGTCCTTCCGGATGTCCGTCCGTCCGTCCGGATGTCTGTCTGTCCGTCCGGATGTCCGTCTGTCCATCCGGATTTCCGTCTGTCCGTCCGTCCGGATGTCCGTCCGTCCGGTGTCCGTCCGTCCGTCCGGATGTCCGTCCGGATGTCCGTCCGTCTGGTGTCCGTCCGTCCGTCCGTCTGTCCGTCCGGTGTCCGTCCGTCTGTCCTTCCGGATGTCCGTCCGTCCGTCCGGATGTCCGTCCGTCCGCCCGTTTGGATGTCCATCCGTCCGTCCGGATGTCCGCCTGTCCGTCCGTCCGTTCGAATGTCCGTCCGTCTGTGCGTCCGGTGTCCGTCCGTCCGTCCGTCCGGATGTCCATCCGTCCGCCCATTTGGATGTCCGTCCGGATGTCCGTCCGTCCGTCCGTCCGGATGTCCGTCCGTTCGTCCGTCCGTCCGGTGTCTGTCCGTCTGTCCGTCCGGATGTCCGTCCATCCGGATGTCCGTCCGTCCGTTTGGATCTCCGTCCGTCCGTCCGTCCATCCGTTTGGATGTCCGTCCGTCCGTCCGGATGTCCGTCTGGATGTCCGCCCGTCCGTCCGTCCGTCCGGATGTCCGTTCGTTTGGATGTCCGTCCGTCCGTCCGGATGTCCGTCCGTCCGTCCGGATGTCCGTCTGTCCATCCGGATGTCCGTCCGTCCGTCCGTTTGGATGTCCGTCCGGCCGGTTGTCCGTCTGTCCGTCCGGATGTCCGTCCGTCCGGATGTCCGTCTGTCCGTCCGTCCATCCGGATGTCCGTCCGTCCGTCCGGATGTCCGTCTGTCCGTCCGTCCGTCCGTCTGTCTTTCCGTCCGTCTTTCCGTCAGTGGAATGGCCACACGCTTTCGCCGAACACACTTTGGAATGTACAAAGTGTCCTTCAATTTTTTTTGATGGGAGAAGATCGCTCGGACATTTGAACTGAGAGCGCTTCATGGCGTCGTTTCGAGGGGGGAGAGGAGGGGCGCACGCGACGTCTTTTGATGCTTCTTTTTTCGTTGTCTGCGCTCGGTCGCGACCACGGTGGTCGCGACAAACCGGCGCCTGGATTTCACGCCGCCGTTTGAAATCGGCGACGCGCGCTTACTTTGAGCGCGCGTTTGTGACTTATAGTTCAATCACATTTAGCCTGTTAATAAATGAATTCTGGGAATCCTGTATAAAAGCTCGTGTTCTTGGGCTAAAATATTGCCTTAGGACACATATTGATACCTCTGACACCCGTGCCAATGTAAAGCAACCTTGCAGATGCTTTATTTGCTAGGGTGGACACTTGCTAGGGTGGAAGCTTGGACTAGTTCGCGTTGCAACACTACTCAACGCTGTGCGTGCTTCGATCGCTGGCTAGTGTCGATAGTTGTCACGATTAGTTCTGTCGTGTGTCATTATGAGTAGACGCCTTTCTGGAAGACGTCGAAAAATATCTGTGCGGCCCATTGAAACACGTCAAAGCTCAACGTAGTATTGTCATGATAATTTGTCATCATGCACCAGGACGAAATAAAATGAAGCCCTGTTTCAGCACAACATATTCGTTTTATTGACGGGCTAATATAGCACTCTCAGAAAAGCACTGGAGTGGATTATATGGGCAACATTAGGGAGTTTTTTCGAATAGCATACGCTAAGTTAGCGGGCGTTGCGGGCGTAGCGTTAGCCTAAGGGCACCATATGAGTTTTAAAATATCGTTTGTCCCCCGCAAACGCTGACGCCGCAAAGGGGCTTTGCGGGTCGCATGCTATTTGGGATTTCCTGCGGGCGGACCGCAAACGCAAAAGGCGGTTAGCGTTATGACTCATGCGCAATGGCAGTGACCGCAACAGATAGCGTACGCAAAGCTTTGCGTACGCTATTCGAAAACTCTATTTTCATGACTATACCGCAAAACCCCGAGCAAGCGACCCCCTCCCTTGTACAGGTAATTACAAATATGCGTCCCTTCTCCCCTCCCACCATTTTTACTGTTTCATTCATTGCGGTTATTCGCCCGACAAGGGCAAGTGAAAACAGTGAATGCATGCGTATATAATAAAGCATTGCGTTAGAAGCACGAGTGTGCGTTCAATTTTAGCGGCTCTTCCACCGCCATATTGAATTTTAATCCATGACCGAGCAAGGACCCCCCACCCTCCGAATCTTGTCGGATTACCCTTCGCCGTAATGGGGGGGCGGGGGGGGGGGGGGGTGCTTGTCGGGATTTTACGGTAAACTAATGAAAACCAGGACGTAAACTACGTTCATCTGTTCGTCTTCGACGAGTTGCACCAGGTCACGATGAAACGCCACGCGCACCACACACAGCGAGCGAGAAGCGAGTCCGCCCGCAGCGGCCAACGGAACGCGAAACGGAGTGGTTCAACCAACAAAGACTGGTGGCGTTCGTTCAACACGCATCACGACTCACTGAGCGAGAAAGAACCGACGCTCAGCGAGCGAAAGAGAACGACTGAGCGAGAGCGAACCGACGCTCAGAGAGCGAAAGAGAACCGCCGCTTACTGAGTGATACTGAGTGAGAAAGAACCGACGCTCAGGGAGCGAAAGAGCACCAACCGCTCACTGATCGAGAGAGAGCCGCCGCTTACTGAGCCAGAGGGAGCCACCAGCTCAGTGAACGAGAGAGAACCACGGTTCACTTGGGTCAGTTGGTTCAGTTGGCTCAGTGAGCGATCTCCCGAAGAACCGCCGCTCACTTTTACTGATCCGCGGGTCACTCGTTCTTTTAAATGAGCCGCTCAAAAGATCCGGCTCGCTCCTGAGCGACCCATCTCTAGTATATGTTAATTTCTGTATATGTCATCAATTCCGCGTCATTTGATGTTTAATAAATTCGGTGGCTCACGGTGTGATCGCACCCGTCGTATTTCTTTTTTTTTTTACCACTTGAAATAACTCTCAGGAATCACCCCAAAAACCTCGTGACGGCAGTAAAAAATTACTCTGACTGTACTCGCTGAAATCCTCAGTGGCTTAAATAATTAGTACCCTTTCACCGTTCAAAAACTCGGTTAGCATGAGAGTAAATTAGCATGTACAAGTCGCGTCGCATCACCACGGTGAGCCGTGATGGTGCTACGGAAAAAGAAGATCGTGTCTTTATAGCGAGTCTATGTAACAAGACTCCGCGCAGACCTTTCGTTTTAGTGGACTGCGGGAACTTTCAAGAACGTTGCCCTGCTTTGGAGCTCTGTGATCGCTCTTCCGATAAGTTATAGATATAAATTAATTATGTAAATTTATTATATTACATTCATTATTGCGATTACAAAATATCATTCCGGGTACAAAAATGTTGCTAGCTATATAAGCGCGTATAGTCTATCAAGTAGCCTCGTATGCAAGATGCAAAAGAAGTTCAGGAATCGTCCCTCATGTAGCTTCTCCAAATAGTTTGCCCCACACAAAAGACATGTGTTTTTTCGAGATACAATATGTGGAACATATTCGCATGCACAACGTATGTGGACAAATCTTAAGAAATGAGCAAATTCCAAGCCCGGCCCGACCCGAGCCCGCCACCTCAAACCCGAGCCCTGGCCCTAAGCCCGGAGCTTCAAGCCCGGGCCCGGCCCGGGCCCGCCGTGAAAACCACGTTACCCGGCCCGGCCCCGGGCCCGGGCCCGGGTTTTCGGGTAAGCCCGAGCCCGTGCAGTGCTCTACTCGCTACTCGCTCACTGCTCGCTCCTCCGTCGCCGCTTTTATTCGCTCGCCACTGGATTCGCGAAGTTTCCAGATTTCTCCTCGACGCGCAGCACAGCCAAAGCTACTGAAAGGGCGAGATCCTTCTCGTGGTTTCCACTCATCGCGGTTTAACTCGGCGTTGCGTCACCCTTTCCTTCCTGAGGGTTCGAGACATTGCTCGGCGTTCCGATCCGAGAGCGCTTGTTGGCGCTGCGGCGGTCGTTTCGAGGGGGAGAAGGGAAGGCGCGTGAGCGCGCGCGCGGTGTCTTTTGATGCTTGTTTCTTGATTGCGCCGGCCCCGTCGCGACAGATCGGCGCCTGGATTTCACGCCGCCGTTAGAAATCTGCGTCGCGCGCTTACTGGGGCGCTTAGTTTGTGACAAGCTTCAAGCTTGTCACAAATCGGCTGATTCATTCATTTTCTCCGGAAGACCATAAAGCATCAAATTATTTCTTCGTTGCCGATTTTCCAGGTCGTCGACCTTTTGGGAAAACACAGCAACCTGCTCAGTTAAAGCGGAAACCACCTCTTGCATTTCGACCAATTTCGGAAGGGATGACTCAATCGTAGATAATCTTCGCTGAAATCTTTTACAGCGAAAGCTGTTAGAGATCACAACAAGGGTCGCTCCTGCGCCGTAGTTGTCCGCCGCCGCCGCCGCCGGTGTCCGTAACCAATATCGCACGAATTAAGAAATATCTAAATAAATAAAAAACCCCTATGACAGAATGGGAATGGAACCCGGGTCTTCTGCGTGGCAGCCCAGCACTCTACCACTGAGCTACGCCGTTGCTTGAAACTGCGGTGCAAAATGACCCTATGCAGGCTTCATGTCGGGTAAGGAATCGCGTTAACGTGTGTTGTAAAGCGTTCTAGAACAGTAAAGTAAGAACCAGGCGTCACACAATGCGAATGGTGTAACGAGTGGGGCGTTCAATGCTCCAACCCATTACAAAAGCCTCAGGCAAAATTCTTCATCGTCGTCAGCCACAGCATCAATAAAGTGCACATATTGCGTTACGAGAGTGTAGCGGGTACCGCGCTTTTCTGAAGAATGACGAATAATGGCATAGTAGACGCTTCCCCACTACACAAAAATTATGATGATTTATGGCGTAGTGGCTACCATGCAAGTGCGCTTGTAATAGTTGCCCCAATAGTGTTTTAAAAAGGCTCTAAAAAGGCCGCTCTCCCAGCTTTCGCTGTAGCTGTGCTGCGCGTTCCGCGCAGGCCTGGCGGTTTTTTTTTGCGATGCTGCCATTATCTTTGACTTCCTTCTGAAGCGCACGTTGATCACGTTTTATATCAGTAAGAGTCTCCGTCTGTTCCTTCAATGTTTGCAAAACTTGTTCAATTTTTTCTTCGAGTACAGCGGGACCGGGGTTTGTTTCAATATCACCGCTCCTAGTCAATATCAGTAGCACAGACCAGCAATCATAGGATAACGACAATAGTGTGTTGGGGCACGGCACCACAATAAAAAACAGTTCATCGCTTCGAAAACATCAAAAGCTCTGTCTCACCTGTAAACAAGCAAAGACAAGCACACTTTGAAGACATGTTTTGGTGAGTGCCGTGCCCGCAATTGAGTCCGCGTGGATCCGAGATGTTCCTCATGTACGGTTGAGGGGCGTGTACATCCATCTCTGATTGGGCCACGTAGTCACGCCATGGACTACACGTCCCAATAAACACTGCACATTTTCGGAGACAACGCCGCTGTTCCTCGCACAAGCCGCCACGTGTGTTCACTTCTCCGAGATAAATAGCCAGCCAGCGTGGCAAGTTTTTTGCCACGCAGTTTACCACACACCGAGATGTTCCCTGAGACATACCACAGTTAATCTTGCAACAGTAAGTTGAAGTTTAAGCTTTACAAAAAAATATATATATATAAAAGCTTGCCCCAAGCACTACGCAACTGTACCACGCTGAGCCA